>JABXWE010086460.1:0-12167 GCA_014611495.1 Limonius californicus
GGTAGCGAGCAAACAGGGTACGACCAAACGGTGGCAAGCAAACAGCTGGCGACCAAAGAGTGGCAAGCAAACAGGTGGCGACCAAACGGTGGCGAGCAAGTGGACGGTCACAGGTGAATGGTAGTGAAATTAAGCATTTTCAAGAAAACTGTTCTCGTTATTTTATTAAATGTTCAAAGTGGCCACCACTATTCTCTATATTTTCTGGGCCAAGGATTATCAAATGCAACGAGTCTGAATTGTTTATATTTTAGATAAGACGATAGCAACCGAAAAAAGTTTTTGTACTACAGATTTGTTTAAAGTCCTGCAGAGTGGCCAGCCAGATCACTTGATCTCACCCCACCAGCTTTCTTTCTGTGATGCCACCTAAAAACTAAAATGTATGTTATTAATTAACCATATTGTCAGAAAGAAGTGAGAGCAAGATTTATCAAAATCGTTCATTAACGCCTGAAATTTTTAATAGTGTACTAAATTGCTTTGAAAATCAATTGTACTATTGTATAGAACCTTTCAAATGAAGTATTTCTTGAAAGCCCTTATCGTATAACATTTTGCAGTTAATGGTGGTGGGGTCTAGCGGAATGAAGTAGAGTACTTGACTTACATAGTAGAAGATGTCCCCCTTCAAACTATTGTTGATTTTTTCAAATTATATTCAAAGTTATTCAGGTTGGACTCTTTTAGTTGGGACACCCTGAATAACATCCCTTAACTATTCCAGTAATTTTATAACAATATAACAATAAATATTTAACGTGCATTTCTTTGTATAGTTTCAAAAATTAATTTGCTATAATATTAAACCTTTTATAAAATAATGACAACATTGTTACGCTTGAAATTTAGTTTAAATGGAAATACAGCTTTGTTTTTATGTACAACATCCTGTAAAATAAATTTTAAATGTAAGCAAAGGTAATATAGTAATTTTAATACTATTTCCACAATGTTTAACTCTGTTGTGCGTAATTTTAAAAATAAATTTTCTTTTATATTCGTTTTAATCAGTCGTCCATATCATAATAATATCCTTAACGAATAACAGACTCAGGAATGGCATTTGAATACGTAATTGTAATTTATGTAGGAACACCTTTTCAGACACTTAAAATTGTAAATGTTTCCGTTTCCAGCGTAAATTATACGCTGTTTCTTCAAATGCATCACTGCATTTCTACATTTTTTGTTGACACGATTACGTAACGTACGTATAATCAAAATGCATGTGTAATTATGTTCAATTGTTAAACATTCCACTTGGAATATCGTGGGAAAAACATGACCAACATTTTTTATTCCTAACTGAATAATAAGACAAGTGGATATTAAACGTTCCAGCGTTTCCGCTAATTTTAATAATAATTATTTTGAATGAACATATTTCTGTTGTAAACAAGTTACACGATAATTATACATCTAACTGCTATTATGAGTAACTAATTGCACAATTACAGTCATTTTAAATATCCTATTATAATATTTACATTTGTGTATTGCATACATCAAATTCGCAATATTTCCGACGAGGCCGGAAAAGATATCAGTGTTTGGTATCAAAGTTAATCGTATTTTTTAAGGTCCTTGAGTATACACTTACATTTGTGTTTCAAAAACGTTCACACCAAGCACGTTCTACTAAGAAGCATTCTTCCTTCTATATTTGTAAATTCATTAGTATTATTGCTTAAAGCAAACTACCTCTATGTATATTAATATGACTATAGTTTTCTACAACGAACGCTTGTAAAATGGCCTAGATATGACAGTTAAAGGCGTTTTTGAAAACTACTAGTTGTGTTTTCATTATATTGACTTAAAAATCCATCAACCTGACAAGACTATTTTTGTTTATGTAAATCAGTTAGGTCTAATCAACATGATTACCATATAATAGAGAAGGCAAACAAAAAAACATAAACAGCAACTTGTACTGCAGCAGAAGAATTAAAAAGAAAAAACAAAAAAATAGTGTTAGCAAAAAATAAGGATGTTAATAAAAAAACGAAGAGTACTAGCAAAAGAAAATAAAAGAACCACAACAAAATGTAAAGGACTTATTAAGGAAACAAGAAAATGCATAAAAGAAGAAAAACTGCAAATATAAGAAAAGCAAGTAATAGGGAATAATAAGAGGATGAAGAGACTCAAGCAAAAGTTAAGAAAGAAACAAACATATGCGCTACGCAATAAATAGGGAGTCGAATATACATGACATGAACGAGATACTAAAGGTTGTAGAAGAATTGTACTGACTCTACAGCTCCAAAATGCCAACGAAGCATTGATAAGAATACCAAATGTGGAATCAGAAGAACACCTAGACTAACTACAGAAGAAGTTGAAGAAACCCTAAAACACATTAAATTCAATAAAATCATAGGTAACGAGAATGTATTAATAGATATTGAAAAAGAAGAAAGGAAAACTCCACTCTTAAAAATACCAGTATTACTTAACGTATGCTTCAAAAATACTGAAATACAATCTTGAAAATTATCGACCCATCAGTCTACTATCTCGTACGTATAAGTTATTAACAAACATAATTACTATCAGATTGACAAGGAAACTACCGAGAGAGCAATAAAAACCAAGTCAAAGACACCCTTGGAATTTTAAGGTCTTATCTTAGATTAATCTGTAATTATAAAGATGTAAACATTATAAATATTTTTAACTCTCATACATTAATTATTGACAGTTTACATTTCAAATTTTATTAGGTTATTTATTTAATTATTTAATACAAATTTAAAATTAACAATTTCTTTTTGCCCGTGTTTGTCTACACGTTTAGTAAATGATATTCAAGGTTACATTGCCGCATCAAGTGTTCTGTGGTCCCTGTGGTCGAAGTAGTGAGGTTATGCAGTTATGAGCTATGTAAATAAACGTTTATTTGAAATAAAATTATGTCATACATATTTACAGAACAAAGTAATTAAAGGATTTTACAAGAGATTTACCAGAATATTAGGGGTAAGTTCATTTAACTTTTGTGAAATAGTATTTTGTAAATCTTCTGGATTCTGTGGTCTATTACTAAAAATATTGTTTTTTAGATAAGAGAATAGAAAGAAGTCTGGAAGTGTAAGATCGGGTGACCTTGGTAGAAACAAATGTCTACTAATTAACCGATCATCATAAAATTCCTGTTAAAATTGTATGACACGATTAGCAGTATGTGCTGTGGTATTGTCCTGCTAGAAGTAACCATTTCTAATTTGGTCATCATGAAGTTCATTAAAAAGGGGGGTTAAGATACTCTGAAGATAATAATCGGCAGTTATATTTTCTGGTTAAAGCTTGTAAACTATTCGCCTTCTTGAAACAGCGACACATAAACCAATTTTTTGTAGATGTAACGGTGTTTCTTTATACGCGGATTACCTGTTGCCCATATTTGCATATGTTGGATGTCGAGAAACCCATTGAGGTGAAACCAGGCTTCATCACTGAATCGTTAGTAATTTATATTATTTAAGAACCAACGACAGTAATTTGTTCTAGGTTATAAATAACGCGGTAAAAGTTGATGAACCCTTTGCATTTTGTATGGAAACACGTTCAAATCATTATTTTTAATTGTTCGACAGGTACCGTATGATAAATTAATTTCTTGGCTTAAATTTCTGATCGGCTTAAACAATATCCCTAACATTATCAATAACTTCTGCAATTCTTTTTACAGGTCTTCCTGATCCGTTTTTCCTTTCAACGCTTCCATTTTCTCTAAAAGTTTTCACAATAATCTTGGCAGTTTGATAGAATTTGTTATAAGTAAAGTTTACAGCCTCATTTGGATAACGCTGTTGAAATTCTGCGAAACAAGTTTGAAATGAATATTGCCATTCATCATTTTCATTCTTTGTACCATTATGAAAATAAGATTTTAATATGAAAATTTTATGTTCCACTGCTAACATCCTTAATGACTTTAACTGTAATCAATTAATTAAATAAACAACCTAATAAAGTTTGAAATGTAAACTATTAATTATTAATGTATTACAGTTAAAAATATTTATAATGTTTAGATCTTTATAATTACAGATTAATCTAAGACAAGACTTTAAAATTCCAAGGACGTCTTTCAGCAGAATTGATCAAAGATATGGAGAATTCATAAAGCAATGAGGAAGCTTCAGCAAACATATATATTACACGAAAAAAACAGAACCCGTCTCTTGTAGAAACGAAATGAGACAGAGACACACACTTTCACCAAAGCTCTTCACTTTGGTAGTTGAAGACAGCAGAATTGATCAAAGATATAGAGAATTCATAAAGCAATGAGGAGGCTTCAACAAACATATATATTACATGAAAAAAACAGAACCCGTCTCATGTAGAAAAGAAATGAGACACAGACACACACTTTCACCAAAGCTCTTCACTTTGGCAGTTGAAGACAGCAGAATTGATCAAAGATACAGAGAATGCATAAGGCAATGAAGAGGCTTCAACAAACATATATATTACATAAAAAAAACAGAATCCGTCTCATGTAGAAAAGGAATGAGACAGGGACACACACTTTCACCAAACCTCTTCACTTTGGCACCAGAAGACATATTCAAGAAAGTAAACTGGACAGAGAAAGAAATAAATATAAACGGAGACAATTCACTAATTTACAATACGCCGTCGATATCGTGCTCCTATCTGAAAATATGGAAGATCTCAAAAAGTAGGATTAAGAATGAATTAAGCAAAAACCAAAATAATGTACTCTGGACTAGAAAGAGATATAAGAGTGGAAGAAACTTGAATAGAAAGAGTAGAAGAATACAACCAGCTAGAACAGAGAACTGGGTTAGAGGAAGATGTAGTGCGAATGAATGGATCAATGAAGCAGGGGACAGAAAAATTGAGAATACTGGGAGAGACCTACATTCAGCAGTAGATGGACGCTGGTTGAAGAGGAGAGAGTGCAAAAGTATAAATTAAAAAAAAGACTGAAGACACAATGGGTTGCATTTGGACTGTTATCCTTTATTCTGTGCAACAATAACATAGTTCAGCGCCTAAAAGCTAATCCGTGTGTTTTATTAGCAATGACGTACAGAACAGAAAATTGAACAACAACCAGAAACAACATTGAAACCTTCAGAATAGCTCAGAGAGGAATGGAAAGAGTCGTGGTAAACCCCACCACAAAAGACAAAACAAGGAACAAAGCAAAAAGATCCACTAAAGTAGCAGCTGTTGGCATTAAAATACTTCAATTAAAATGAAGTTATGCGGGACATATAGCCAGAATCAAGACAAACAGATGGAACCGTAAAATCATAGAATGGAGACCGTACGAACATAAAAGGGGAAGAGGAAGACCATCTATGCGGTTTTATTTATTTAGTGTGTGGTATACAAGGCAATGGAGACCTAGACAAGGAAGAAGATATAAGGGAAGACCCCCTATGAGATGGACGGACGATATTAAGAGAGTGGCAGATTATGACTGGATTAAAAAAGCGAAGGACAGGCAGAGATGGAAAGCATTGGAAGAGGCCTACATCCAATCTGGATCGATATAGGCAGATAGATAAATAGATACAAGGCAATTACAAATTATATAATATATAGTGTATAGCCATATGCAATATGGAGTCAACACAAATGATAAAATGTTCATTAAATGTAGACATAAAATAAACAAACAACGATAATTATCCTAGTAAATAATTAAATTATTATTATTATGATTACACATTGATATCTAGTTTGCTTAACCGGTCTACGGCTTCTGATGTTGCTTCAAGTATATACTGTCAGGACCCTGGGTAGACCCTTAGGGGGTATTCAGATGGAATATGCTGCATTGTTTGATGAGCATGGCCGCAGTCACACTGTGGTGTAGTGATTTTGCCCCATTTATTAAGTATGCTCGCACATCTACCATCTATATATGTAGTAGTACTATGATTTAAAAAAACGATTGAATTAACATAGATACAAATAGCACAAAACGGTTACCGTTGGAAGGAATCAGGGAAGATCTATATCCAAAAATGGACTTAAAAGGACTAAAGTAGGAAGAACAAACAAATTGTAAATTTTCATAAGATAGTTATCGCAAGAGGTGCTTTGCTCCTAATTAAGCAGTATGTCTGTATGATTCAATACTTGCTTAAACCGGAAGTGATGCACAGAAACGAATTCTCTCTTTGTGAAAGTTCACTTAAATATATTTTAAAACATTCGATTTTATTTCTATTATATTGCTTCAAGCATCCTTCAAATCCAATTTAAACAAATATTATTACTTATGTAACTGTAATTTTCAATATGGTTTAAAATATTTACTTAAAGCAACGTACTTTCTTGGTTATATACTATACGTATATAATTATACAATTTCCTTGCACATCAATATTTATATACTTAAGTCTTCAAATAAGTGCTTTTAATTACTTTCGTTTAAACCGGAAGTCATGCCTGGACTTTTTCAACTTAAAAGTATTTTTAGATATCTAATTCTATTCCTAGTATAGTTAGCTGAGGATCTTTCAAATCTAGAAAGAATACTTCTTATGTAATTGTAAATTAAAATTAATAATAAACCACAAACTAACACAATTCTCTCCTTCCTGCTCAACAATGTTTGTGTGCATAACACGGTGTAACATTTAAGTATTTCAGTTTGCAAGTAAACGATTTTATACCATCTACCGCTTAAACCGGAAGTGTAGAGATCATGAGCTTTTACCTTAAGTGCATTTATAAACCTCTGTGTTTATTTGACTTAGATGTCCTTACTAACTATTTTATATCAGAAAGAAAGAATTTTAATAAATAAGAAACTTATTAACAATTTCTATTTTCTTTTACTTAACGCAAATTCCTTATATACAAATATTCACAAACACTTCATGCCCTAAGCATGTGGTAATAAATCTAACTACACTGCTCCAAGAAATTAACGCATCAATTATTAATGTTGCGATAAAAGAAAAGTAGTGCGCTATCTACTTCAACCAAATGCGTCGAATAAATGTCTGATACAAACGTGATAGACACATGTTACTCTTGGTCTGTTTCTACATCTTTAACTTCGTTAAAAATAATTAATCAATTTTACATGCACATTTACAATTTACTTGCAGTTTCGTTTTACTTTAAAACGAATAAAATCGTGTAGCTGTCATCAAACAGTTGCTTGTACAATCAGTCTTATTTAAAATGCAACGTATCTCAAGAAATTTAACTCGTGATGAGTGTGTCACAGCCCTTACCTTATCCGAAGAAGGGTATTCTTTCCGCGCTATCGCTGGTAAGCTTGGGGTGAACCACACAACCATTTCTCGAACATGACAGGCGACCAGGGCAAGGGCGACCAGGGCAAGGGCGACCAGGGCAAGGGCGAACACGTGCTACTACCGCTGTAGAAGATCGTTTTCTTCGAATGCGTGCACTACGAGAGCGCTTTAGCGCCACAAGAGTCCTTCAAAGAAATCTTTCAGCAGTACATAATGTGCAGGTTAGCATTGAAATCGTTCGCCAATGTCTTCTGGAAGGAAATCTCAATGCAATTGTGCCCACACGACTGCATTTGATGGTGGCTCAATAATGGTATAGGGAAGCATATCTTTCACGGCCCGCACAGTCCTATACATCTTCCCCAATGGCACTTTGAACAGTCACAGGTACATTACGGATATCTTAGAACAGTATATTGTGCCATATGTCCCATACATCGGAGACAACTTCTAATTAATGCACGACAACGCTCGGCCCCACACAGCCAGAATTGTGCAAGAATACCTAGACGACGTTGGTATTCCTGTTATGCAATGGCCAGCCAGAAGTCCCGACTTGAATCCGATTGAGCACCTCTGGGACATTTTCGGAAGACAAGTACGATCCCTTCAACCACCCTCTACAACTCTTAATGACCTAGGGAATTCATTAGTGGAAATGTGGGATAATCTTGAACAAGAGCAGTTAAGTGTGTTAATTTCAAACATGGATCGTCGTTGTCAAGCTGTCGTAACAAGTCGAGGCGGAAACACAGCCTACTGAACCTGTAAACTTACAATTTTGATTTATTTAATTTTTGTGTTGATTGTTGTTAATTTGGATAAAATATGGTTTACTTAATTTTAAGCATTATTATCTATGATTAAACGTACTTCATTACATGCAATACTTTAAACAATATTGTGATTGTTAGTTGTGGTGCGTTAATTTCTTGGAGCAGTGTATTCCACAGAAACCGGAAATGCTGCGCAAGCCTTAATTTTTTGTAAGTTAAATACATTGTTGAAACGTTTGACTGTAGTTTCATTGTATTGACTTAGAGTCACTCACTTCTAGTTTGCACTAATAAGCAGAAGGATATTCTTGCTTTTGAAATGGTAAATTTACATAAATACAGAATCAGAAGATTTTACAATTGTAATTTAATATTTTTTTTAATTATATCAATACTACATCGCTAAGGCCGGAATTGATGCAGAATAAATATTGATTTTGACCATTAAATGATTTCTGTTGCATTGATTGAGAGTCGTTCTAGTTTGTTTAACTCAAAATAATTACATTTGTACTTCTGCAATTGCAATAAATACTAAACCACAAAATAACAGAATTCTCTACTTTCTATTAAACAATACCTCTGTATGCAATATTTAAGTACTTCATTTTGCATGTAAGCGGATTTAATAACCCCTAATTGCTTCGACTTAAACCGAAAGTGTTAATAAGTCACAAGTTTTTCAATTTAAAGGCATTCTGACTCTATTTGCTTTCACTACCTTCAGGGTTCTTTACACCTGGTTCGTTTTGCTTAAAAAAAAAAGAATAATTGTGTAGTTACAAATTTACATAAATAAGGAATCACAAGATGAAAACATTTCTTTGCTTTTAATTAAACAATGCTTTTATACATTACTTCGCTTAAACCGGAAGTGATTTATAAGCCTCGAGTTAATCAAGTTGAATGGTTTTTTAAACCTCCGGTTTTATTTCAAGTACACTGACCTAAAAGTCTTTTAAACATAATATTCATTTTATCCAAGTACTGCACCTATAACTGTAATTTGCTAATTTGAAGAATTAAAAACAGTAATAAAATAATACCATAGTCTACCGTTAATTAAAGCAATACTCTTGTATATTTGTGTTGAAATATTTTATCTTGCGAAGGAAATGGTTTTTAAATTATTTAATTAGTTCCATGTAAAGCGGCAGTGGTGTATAAGTTTGAGTTTTTAATCGAAATGCCATTTTAAGACGAGTAATTACGAATTAATTAATCTGCTTTAAGACATATAACTTGATTCTGCAAACAAGCACTTTGAAAATATCGAATTACTTCCAGTTAAATCGTAAATAATTTATAAGTTCTGGTTTTTAGAACATACATTTTAGGACCGGTAATTAGATTTCTATTCATTTCATTTAAGATATGTAGTTTATGTTTATAAACAAGTATCTTATGTATATATATATATATACATATTTGGGCGAAGATGATACTAAATATATTGACGAATATTTACAGAAACCAGCGTATGGTCTCTACACTGACCTTCCTGCATCTCGATGAATACCTGTATTACATTATGACTGGCAACGAAACTTGGATTTCGTATATAAAAATGTTGAAACCAAGCAATAACTAATGCAGCGGAAGCGTGCGAGATTCGCCAAGCCCAAAAAGTGCCAGTTCAAGAAAACGTTTTGAGAGCCGAAAGCTTATGGCTGGCTTTTTGGGACAAGACAGGCATATTGTTGTTGTTTACTTAGAACGTTGTACGACCATTAATGCAGACCTATATAGTGATGCCTTAAGAAAGGTAAGAAAGGCAAATCAAAACAATAGACGATGATTGCTAACCTCTGGAGTCGTGCTTTGCAGGATAACATCCGACCGCAGGCGGCGGTTTACACTGTGCAACTCATTGAACAATTCAATTGGGAAATTTTTAACCATTCCCCATACTGCCCCGACTTAGCGCCGAGCAACTATGACCTCTTCCTAGTTCCTCCGTCTTAAGAATATTTCATATCACTGAACTGAAGGTATACTTGGCGTATAAAGCAAGAAATAAAGAAAAACTATACTGGAACTCGAAACGTAATATTTAGCTTGATAATATTTGTTAAATAGAAAATGTGGGGAGAAAAAAATTGTCACTGAACTGAAGGTATTTCTGGCCTACCAAACAAAATATTTAAATATTATAACTGTAAGTAGGTATTACAAAATAGAAAACGCGAAGATAAAAAGATAAATTGTCCTTGGACTACATGTGTTTCTAGTCTAACAGAAAATTTGTGTTGGAAACCAAGCGAAATATTTAAAATTGTTAAGTATTACAAAATAGAAAACGCAAGAATAAATTTTAATTATAGTTAGAAAAAATGTATTTCAGGTCTTACAGAAACATTATCATGCAAACCAAACGAGCAATTAAACATATGTTGTGAAACAGAATATATGCGGACAGAAATTAATATTTTCACTGAACCACAGGTATTTTTGATTTCTCAGAAAAATTTCACTGGAACCTCAAACCAAATATTTCATCTAGTATTAAATTGAAAATGTGAGGACAAAAATTAAAATTGTCAGTGGATTGAAAGTATTTCTTAGCTTGGTAAGATTTGTAAAATAGAATATGTTAGGACAGAAATTAAAGTTGTCACTGTATTAAAGGTATTTCTTAGCCTGGTAAGATTTGTTAAATAGAAAACGTGAGGACAAAACATAAAACTGTCACCGGAATAGAGATATTTCTTAGTTTAGTAAGATTTATTAAATAGAAAACGTGAGGACAAAAATCAAAGCTGTCACTATATTAAACGTATTTCCTAGCCTGGTAAGATTTGTTAAATAGAAAACGTGAGGACAAAACTTAAAACTGTCACCGGATTAGAGGTATTTCTTAGCTTAGTAAGATTGATTAAATAGAAAACGTGAGGACAAAAATTAAAAGTGTCACCGGATTAAAGGTATTCATTAGACTGATAAGATTTGTTAAATAGAAAAGGTGAGGCCAAAAATTAAAATTGTCACTGGATTAAAGATATTTGTGGCCTACCAGAAAAGTTATGCTGGAAACAAAATATTTAAGTATTACAAAATAGAAAAAGTGAAGATAAAAATAGAAATTGTCGTTGGATGACATGTATTTATGGCCTTAAAATAGTTAAGAAGAGCGAATCAAAACAATAGGCAAGGATTTGAACTCTGGAGTCGTGCTTCCGCACTATAGTTCGGCTCACACTGTGCAATTCATTGAGGAATTCAATTGGGAAATTTTTAACCATCCCCCATACAGTTCCGACTTAGCGCCGGATATCTATGACCTCTTCCTCCATCGTAAGAGTTTTTTAAAAACCCGCAATCGTTTACTCGACGACGACGATCTCAAAACGACGATACAAATTGGCTTTCGTCACAGGCGGCAAACTTCTATGACGAAGATATACGAAAACTTGCACCACGATATGATCGATAGTATTTAAATTTGAACGGTAACTGTGTAGACTTGTAGAGAAGTAGTTTAGGAACTAATATGTAATCATACTTTTTCTTTCAACTTCACAGTTTTATTTTACGGTCGACCGACCCTGTATTTCCGATTAAGCTTCGGATTACACTTACATGATTTAATTTTACTCTTAAATGCTTCTGCAATTGAAAATACTAATCAATTTTACATCATATAATAATGCTCTACTATTTAATTAAAGAAATATACTTGTGCATTACTATTGAAATATTTCATCCTACAATCAAGCAATGTTAAAACGATCTAATTACTTCAGTTTAAGCCGGAAATGATTAAATGTATTTTTTAAGACTATTAGGTAATTGTATTATCCAAAACACAGGATTGAGAATTGCAGAGTTTATGATACCAAAAAATATCTTCATGTTTATGTAGTTTCAGCTAATATCGAGTTTTAATATTCTATTATGACTGTCGTTTAAACCGGAAGTGATGGATACGTTTTGTTTTTTTTACTTCAATGTATTTTTAAAACTCGTAATTGTTTCTCATTACACTGTCTTGCGATTTAAATGCATTTTGAGATCTTCGCATGGCATTTCCAATATACAGATTACACAGGTCTTCAATCCTAGTTTTACAAAAAAATAATCTTTTTACTTGTGTAAATTAACATGAATACGGTACGAAAATAGTACC
>JABXWE010086521.1:0-11630 GCA_014611495.1 Limonius californicus
TGATCTGTTTACTAAGCGTTGCATGCAAAAGGTACATACATTCTAGAATATTTTTGAATATCTGCGAATAGTTAGAATTATGAGAACTATTTGCGAATAGTGAGAATTTTCTAAGAACAGAGATTTACACAACTACTCTGCAATTTTTTGAGCAGTGTATGGATATTATTTAAGAATTTGGAAACTGTTTTCGAATGTATATAGCTGTGGAAATAATTTTGAGATTGCATATAAATAATAAACTTACGCAAAGTTCAAGAAATTTGTACAAATATTCTAGAGTTTTGTAATTAATTATGCAAGTCCAATTTGAAATGTTTCTGAAATTCAGGAAACTATTTAGAAATTTTATGACTTGTTGTAGACACAAAAATTATTTGAAAATTAAGGGAATTTGCTAAGAAACTGTTTCAGAACTCTGCTCCTACGCTATATCTTTTGTGATATATTTACTACGCTTGTATGGAAATTATACGTAGATTCTGTGAATGTCTGAGAATAGTTGCAGTTGCGTATATTATTTGCAAATGAAAAGAATTTTTTATAACTGACAGTTACAGAACTATTCTTCAATTCTGTATTACATAGAAAGTATTTACGAATTCTGGACACATCTGTAGAATTCTGATTTCAATAGTAATAAAAATTGTGTAGTAATGGCAAGAAAGTTTAAGAAATTTGACCAATACTACAATTTTATGATATAACTTGTACACATCATATGGAAAATCTTTAAACATGATCGCAATTTAATTTTTTCTTGTCTTACTTATTAATTGCGTCTGCGCAAATATTCTGCAATTTTGCAATTAATTTTGTCAGAGAAATATGCAATAATTTTTAGATTAGGAACTAAAGGAATTTTTAGAATTATTGTAGCTGTAAGAATTGTTAGGAATTTCTGCGAATTGTTTGAGACACCGTTTATGAAATATATTTCAATTTTATACAATTTTGTGATTTCTTTACTAATGTTTAGAGGATTCCGGGAAATATTTTGTAATTCTGAGCATTGTTATAGCTATGAGAAAAAAGTGGCAGAATTTTTAGGAATTGTTCAAGAAATTTCCAATAAAACTCTACATTATCTAGAGATTACAATCAGTTGTACGAGGATTGCATGGAAATGATTTAGGAATTGTAAAAGCTGTTGGGAATCGTGAGGGACTGTTGCTGAAACTGTTCGGAATTTGTGGGAAATTGTGGGATTCTTGCGGTAGATCTCGCATTATTTGTGTATTTATGGGACTTCTTAATAATTATGAGAAATTTCGTAGAAACAATATGAATTTTTCATAAATTATAGAATCTTGAGTCAACGTAAAGAATGTAGAGCTTGCCTTGTAGACACTCCATGACAACTGTCATGGAGTGTCTACAAAAAAATCAAACTAGTATATTAGATAATTACGCGAACCTAAATTCTGAACTCAATGTGTAAGAGGGTGGTTCATCACTTATTGTCCTTGATATAGAAGCAAATGACTTCGACATTTGAAACAACTTTATTTCTCAACATAATCCCCTAAAAGCTTAACACACTTATGATGATGCAGAGCTTGAATTCCTTTAGAAAAAACTCTTTCTCCTGCACTGATCATCACTCATTCACGGTAGCCATCACCTCTTCATCGTCCAAAAAATGAAGATGTTCTTTTAATTTGGAAAACAGATGAAAGTCACTGGGGGCCAAATCTGGCGAATATGAGGGCTGTTCCACAATTTCAAATCCAGCATTGTGGATACCAGCCATAGAAACACAGCTCTTGTGAGCGGGAGCGTCGTCTTGGTGGAACAGAACGTCGCAATTTTCCACGCCTTTTTTGCTTTGTAGCCTAACGACCTTTTCGTATGAGTTTTGCGTAATAACCTCCCGTTATTGTGCGATTACATGGTAAATAATCAACAAGAAGAACTTCCTCAGAATCCCAAAACGCTGTTGCCATTATCTTTCTGGCCGATGAAGTCACTCGGAACTTTCGTGGGGGGCGAGGAACCACGATACCACCATTCCATATTATGCCGCTTTGACTCTGGATCAAAATGATGAACCTACGTTTCACCTACAGGTACAAATTTTTTCAAAAATCCATTCAAATCCGTGTTTATCAATCTCAAATGGCCCGCAACAGTGTGAAATCCGGTCCGCTTCTGATCAGGTGACAGCATTTTTGGAATCCATTGTGCGCAGATTTTTTACAGACCCAATTCGTCGGGCCAAATTTCCTTAACGCTTCGAATGGAAAAGCCACATGTCTCAGCAATATATTTGACCGTAATTCTCCCATCACCCAGTACCATATCATGCACCAAATCATTATTTTTTTGACTGGCAACAGTTTTTGGTGGACCAGCACCTGACACGACTTCCTTCGTAATCTGAAATCCCAGCACCAATTCGTAATTACTTGATATGAAGGTGTAGAATCACCCAACAGTCCCGACATTTCATTATAAATATTCTACGGTAGTAAATCCTTCTTAAAACGGTATTTATCACAGCCCTTGTCTTGCATTTTTCCATTTCAACAAAATCACTAAAACTATGGTAATATTAAATGTTTAACTGTTATACACAAGAAGACAGGCACCTGCAACTTGGCATATACTAATGTTAATAACGGATGTTTCCAGGAAAAAAATCGATTTCTCGGTTAATGCCTTCTATGTAACGGACAATAATTGATGAACCATCCTCGTATATCCAAGTGTACCTCTTTTTGTTACTATTGCATCTTTTTCTCGTTGGAACAAATTTATAATAAAAAGTTTCTCTAACTCTGCGTTTTGTGTAATTAGTACTGTCTAAAGACAATTCAGAATTTTGAAAGAATGTAATGCTATAGTGTGCTTTGAAGGGCACGTTAAAGCTATCGGTACCGGCTACCACTATAGTGGTAGACGTTGGGTCAGGCAGGAGGCGCTAGCGCCACCTGAAAATTCCAATACCAGGCTCCGCCATGCCCATACAAATAAATAAAATATTTAAACTGTTAAAATACACTGAATATCTCATAGATATAGGAAGGTGTAAATAAAGAGTTTTGCAGGTTTTTATGAATTCGTTTTGTATGCTTTCGTACTTTCCGTTTTCCTTTACTTAATGGGAATCACTTCAACATTTATTAATGCTTTGTAAATTTAAATTTAACATGAATAATACCTTTAGATCCACTTCGTAACAAAAGCAATTATGCTCAGACTTTTTTCTAGAAAAAACGTATATTAAGTCTGGTAATTCTGCGTTGTTTCATCAATTTCACAGAAAGTTGGTTATTAAAAATAGTGCATGTCTAACCGCAAGTTTTGTAATTTAAGTCATTAAATACGCTGTAACTATGATTACGAAACCTAACCTAACCAGAAAATTTCTAGTAATCTCTCAAATTCGCAAGAAAACCTTAGTTGGAACACAATGGTTGTATTATACTTTAACAACCCGTTTTTATAAAATAGCTACCGAATGATGCATTGTGCTTCAGATAATCTATATCTATAAGTATGTACTTATTTACTGGGACTACTATTAACAACAACTGTCATTTTATCGGTCAATATCACTTTGATAATGTAAAAATAAAATCATTATTATGGGGGAAACATGAACAAAAATTTACGTATTCTATTCACATACATACAAATAGAAAGGTTAAATTCTCAATTTTTATATGTACTGAACATGATTAATTCACCTCTGTGATATCAACCTCAATTCCGGTAGAGCAATCGTCATATCCGGCAAAATTGCTTAGTACCCATATGTCTTGCATGAAACCAACTTACTAGGAAATTAATTTAAAACACAAGAAGGCACTTTGCTTTTCGTTAAGAAATAGTCGTTTCAGGTATGCACTTCCTTAATCCACTCTATTATCTACCAGTTCAAAGTACCTTTCCTCAATTGCCGTTTCCTTTTAAAGAACCGTTTGAAAATCTTAATCTAAAAGAAAGCTATCCTGTGCAATCTTCAGTTCCCTTATTTCACCTTTGTTTATTTTTGCAAGAGGAAAAACCTAATAATAACTGTGAATTTCCTACTAATTTGCGCGATAAGTCTCACGCTGGAAGTTCCGAGTTTGATAAGTTATGAGTATTGTTAGCTTTTAACTGGCAATTTCTTCTAGAAAGAGCTTCATTAATCATCATTTATAAAAAATTCATTGGGCAATCTATCAACTTTAAAACACTTTATGAGATTTATGAAGTTGGAACTATCGGTTTGTTTAACTTCTGGCTCGCTTTTGTATCTTCCTTCTTGCACACTTAAAGCAAACCCATTTTCCACGATATCGCGCACAACTAACAAGTTTATCGTTGAAAATACCAAGTTTCCTCGTTACAAAAACTTTTTGCATTTCCTCTTTTTAATATTGTAGTCCATAACGAAGAACTTTGACTTCAGAAATAATATTCTAACTGTTTGTGCAGCAGAAATTTAGAGAGCTTTCAATGAACTTTGTTTACACGATTGAAATTTTATTTAAAAACTACAAAAAAAGCTGCAAATAGGCCTGCGGTCTTACCAGATAAAGCAGCACACAGCTTTCCTGAAAAAAAAATATTTGGACCGATTTTAATGATCGTCGCGTATTTTTCTACCATTTACGAATATACAAATTTTAACATCAGTTAGAACGCAGGAAGAAAAGAAATTACTGACAAATGAATTACAAATAAGACTTTTAAACGATATACCGGGTTTTCCATGTTGACCGGAACATAGGAAACTGGTATGGGTTAAAAATAAAAAAGTTGTGTGATATAGATAGATAGTTTACTTACAATCGACATAAATAGAATTATAATACTTTCCTACATCATTTGATAACAATTTACTTAACAATTTATGACAAAAAATTATTTTATTAAATAATTTAGCGATGATGAAACAATAGATGTGTTCATATACGGTTATTTTGCAGAATAAAAAAACAGCTAATGAAAAATACGTATTTAGTATGAGTCCCACACCTCCATAAATTTAAACAAACAAATAGGTAGATAATATATATTATGACATTAAATAAAGTTACGACTTGTCGGGATATGAACACCTGACTTTACTCCTATGAGGTAGCTGTTTTACTGTTAGGCTACGTAGGGCAAGGTTTGCATGGTTTGTCCCGTACATCTATTGCTTCAATATACTTTAATAATTCAAATTATTATTTGTCATTCAGTTTTTAATTAATTGCTAGCAAATGCCGTACCAAATGCTACATGATTTTTGGGAATATTCTAAATAAGAAGCACATATTGCACAGGAACGTCCGATACACTCTGCAGATTCTAAACATTTCAAACTAAACGTCATACTGAATGTCTACAAGATAGTAGTCATAAATGTTGAAGAATATTCATTATTGGTTTTTTACTAACTAATAAAAGTAATCTAACCTAAAAACTGCTTAATATCTGTTCAGTTTGATGATTGCACATAGCAGAATCATTCTGTAATATAAGAAATAGCATTTCATGCTAATTTCCTATGTTCTGGTTCAAATGGAAGATCCGCTATGTGATTTTTTGGGAAATATATATTGTGCAGCAACGACCAAGACACCCTGTACATGCCAAACATTTCAAATTAAACACATACTGTTTGTCCAGAAAGTAATAGTCATAAATGTTATATTGTTCAGTATTGTTTTCTTAATATCAAACATAACTAATAAAAGCAACCTGACCTAAAAATTGGGAAAATAAGAATAATTAAGAATCTAAGGTAACTTCTGTCATTCAAGTATGAAAACTCTGCTTGTATTTCCTAATTTGTTAATTATAAAACAACTCCCAAACTCGAAAACATCCCGCATGCTATCATTTGATTTCGAGCGCTGCATATAAAACAATCATTCTGCGATATAAGAAACATCATTTTCCTATTCCCCATGCTAATTTTCTACGTTCCGGTTAAAATGAAAAACCCGGTGTATGTTTTTTGGTAATATTCTACATGAAAAATATATTGTGGAGCAACGTCCGAGTCACCCTACATATTCCAGACATTTAGTAGTAATCAATGTAAAATATTATTAAGTATGTATTGGTGTTTTAATATCAAACAACTAATAAAAGCAATCTAACCTAAAAGCTACGAAAATCAGAATAATTGAAAACCAAAGCTAACTTCTACTTGATTTGAATTGAACTAAACTGGTTTTTCTTAATATGTTAATTATAAAAGAACTGGCAAACGTGAAAACATCTCGCTTGATATCGTTTCATATTCCCCATGTTAATTTCTTATGTTCCCGTTGAAATGGAATGTATGATGATTTTATGATTATTTGGGATTATTCTAAATAAGAAACGTATACAATGCAGTACCGTCTGACACACCGTATATAATCCAGGCATTAAAATGCTGCACTGGATGTCTAGGAAACAGTAGTTATAAAACTTATATTATTTAGTATGGTTTTTTTAATTTCAAACATAACTAATGAAAGCAACCTAACGTATAACTGCGAAAATCAGAATAATTCATAAAGAAAGCCGATTTCTGCCATTGAAGTATCGTCACTTAGCTTGTTTTCTTAATGTTAATTAGAAAATTTTCCGACTCTAGAGAGATTCGAACCGGGAAGCGTTTGGAGTATTACATCCAAAGCTTGGCACTCATACCACTGAGCCATCCCCGCCCTCGAATATTCTTAATACGAATCACATATTTTGGAGTAGCATCTGAGACACCCTATATGCATCTTCCAGGCATTTTAAACTAAATGTTATACAGGATGTCTACACAATAGTAGTCATAATGTTAAATTATTCAGTTTGGCTATTTTTAATATCCAACTAAACTGATAAAGGTAACGTAACCTAAAAACTGCAAAATCTGAATAATTCAGAACCAACCTATTAAAGTATCGTCACTGAACTTGTATTTCTAAATATGTTAATTATAAAATAACTCGCAACCGCGAAAACATCTCGCATGTGCCATTTACAACATTGTTTGTGCATAATTTATGCAGTTTATGCATTCGCAATTTAAACAACAGTTTATAAACCGTAACAACAAAAATAAAAACCTTGAGAAACGCACTTGATATCCGCAAGGCTCACATTGTAGCGTGTCGCGTGCGAATAACAAGGAAATTCATTAACAGCTCTATCGTGACCACTGCAAAAATAAATTAGCCATGCGTGGGTCGAGCTTTTATTTTATAGTAGGTATCTCTGCAAACAAAATCAGTTTATTATTATTAAAACAAATTCTTTAAAAACAAAAGTATAAACAAATTATATAAAAAATAATTTAAAAACACGTTCAATCAACATTTTAAAATTGAGGCACGAAACTGAATATTTCAATATTTTTTTCCTAAATCGAACAAATTTGTTTTCTCTCATTTGCTCTCTGCATTTAGTTGAATTATCTACTGCTGGAGGAGAAATACGAGCTGAGGTTATCCTTGTAAATAGCTCCATTATGAGTCTACCCGCACATATTTAGTTGATGTTTTTAAGTATTACAGGGTTTCATACCAGCATATTTTTTGTTGTACGTCAAGTCCAACCTTGGCCCAAAATTGCCGTTGGCACGTAATCACTGATAAATTAACCTTATGCAGAATTAATGACGATAATATAACTTTTTCCCCTGTTTTTATTTTTCAACAAATTTCCATGAATTATATGGTAGTAAGCGGTATTACCCAGGAAACAATAATTAATGAATGAATCAATGAATGTATGAAGGAATATGAAAACCACTTCAATTGAAACGACTAATTTGAGATATTTCTTTCTAATTTAGTTAAATTCTAATTTGTTTCTTCTGTTTCAATTCTTTTTGAGAACCGGGCAAAATAAAGAACTAATTTATAACAACTGGCAATCAATTTTTTAAGTTAATTAATTATTCTGAATTTCTAAATAAAAACCAAACGTTTCAGTTACGCTGGCTGAGAAATTTTAGAACTGGTATTTGTTGAAGAATGTATGTAGTTTCAATTTTCAAACCGATAACGTAAAATGTGTACCTAATTCATAATACAGAATTGTTTACCAGAAACCAAACACGTTGAGCTATGCAGCCAAAGCAGCTAATAAATTTCAGAAATAACATGTTATTAAATAACTTTAATCAATTTCTAAATAACATGATAAAATAAGGAATTACATATTCAAAATATCAGTAAAAATAATATTTTGGATTGTTAACGGAAAACGAAAATTCCAAATTTTATAAGGACAGAATTGTTCAAGATATAAATAAAAAATATATTATGGTACAAGTGTATAATGAAGCCTTTAAAGTACGTGCGACGAATTTAAGTGCACGTCACGAAGTGGAGTGCTTTTAACGTCGCTAGTGCTTTAAAAGCTCAATTATACACGTGGGCCATACTCTATTTTTTATTATACCTGCAACATAATCTGGAAAATAGAGCTAGAAAACAGCATTTTGAGTTTGATTAATTTTCTAAAGTAATCTGTATTATGTGACACAATATCGTTAACATGGAGATTGATTAGCATTTGCTGTTTATGTTGCTACGTGTATTCGATGTTTTTGCAATATGATTCCCACGATCAATTTTATTGATTTGATTGATGATTAATTTTGCGTTATTACTATATAAATAAAGAAGTTGATGATGTCATTGTTACTTAGGAACTTTAAAGCACGCATGTGTTTTAATGTTGTATTCTTGCACGGATTTTCGTTTGTTCAACAAGAATTATAACGCAGGTATAATAAAAAAATATTTTTTAATTCTAGCCAATTACAAAAATTCAATAATCCCTGTCTATGATGATGTTTGAAGCTAGGAAACACAAATTTTAAAGTTATCTAAATTTTCTTGTTTTTCTTCAAATCAATTTTTACAGAATTTGAAGAGGTGACGAAAGTATTTGTCAAAATATCATTAAAATGATTTTAGTTCATAATTCTGACTGTTAATAAAACCCAAAAATTTAATACGTATATCCAGTGCTTTTTTTGAACAAAAAAGGTGGTGGACCGCTCATCCCATTACTAAAAATATATATATTCAACGTGGTCCAAACGTCAAATTTTAGGAAATTCTTTTAAAACTTTTAAAATCAATCGAAAAGAAGGTGGTGGAACGCCGTTCCAGTACGTTCTATGACAAAAAAAGCACTGCGTATATCTAATAGAACACAGTGTTCTATTCACTCTGAAGATGCAAGCTGCAATGTCTTGCGAAACGTTAGTTTGTATGGGTTCACAAACAGCTAACAGGCATAAGCCGATTAAGTATTATTGTCCTGGCAAACAAAATACATCAAGATCAAATCCATGTCCGCCCCAAAGTTTCAATAATCTAAGCACACGGCCCTGTTTATGCAGGCAGGGCCTACGAACAAATATTGCTCAAAGTTCTAGAGCAAATGCTTGTAAAGGTAGACAAGCTACAGGGCGGGCCTTACCTGATAATGCTGGGTGTAGTTCCCAAATGACGACGCGATCTAAGCCGAAAGTAAATTGTAATATTGACATTATAACAGTTAGCAGAAAACAATCTTCATTGCCCACGCTGACTTTTTAAAACAGTTCAGCACAGAATTTTCAGTTAACTGAATATTTTAGCATTTGTTGTTTGGAAAATGTTTATAAGTATTTGACGACTTTAGGAAAAAAATCAAATCAATATCAAAGCTTTTCAGTTTATAACTGTGGTGGTTAGCAGTAAACAAGTGTTTGTTGCATACGCTGAATTTTTGAGGCAGTTCGACACGGAAATTTCCAAGTTAACTGATTTTTTATCATATTTTATTTGTTTATATAAGAATTTGACACTGTATAAAAAAAAATCAATAACAAGCCTTTTAGCATTACAACTACGACTATTGGCTGCCTACGTCGAATTTATAAGGCAGTTCAAAGCAGTAGTTGTAAAGTTAACTGAATTTTTTCCATACCTTTATACAGGGTGTCCTTTAAATGCCTTAAAAGCTTCAGGTAGAATTTTTCCTTTATGAATGCTTAATACAAATCTTCAAAAAAAAGTAGGTATTTGGAGCTTAGTTTTCTTGTACGAGAGTGTTAAAGTTCATATCTTTAAAACAGAATTTCATGGAAAACAATAACCGAGAACTTTAATGTTTGCACGTATCTGCCGATAAGTGACTGACGCCATGGATTTGTTAAAGATTAATATTTGAGTTTTGACGCTCTAGTTGCTCTTCTGGAAGTACTGTTAAAAATGATAAATTTCGTAAATACTACATTTGACAACAGTGCAAGGCCATGGTATTGTGATGAAAAGTAGAAAATTTGTTTTTCGACATTTGTCAAAATGCTTCATGTAATGCCGGCCTACTAATTAAATTCTCCATAAATGCAAAGACATCGTCAACGTTGCCAAGTATAATATTCTTTAAGTGTCTCGTGTGAGGAAACTAAGCACTATAGGAAGTTCGTGTTAGTGTTTTTGAGGACTGTATTTCTTACAGAAGAGTGCTACCTGAAGCTTTTAAGGTATTTAAAGGACACCCTGTATATTTCTATAAGTGTCAATAATTTGGGAAGGCACATAAAATTTTCAAATCAACGACCAGACTTTTATAAAGGTTAACAGAAAAATAAACCTACATCGAATTCTGAGGACAGTTCAGCGCTGAAATTTGAAAGTTAACCGAAAATTTCTCATTTGTTTATATATATTTTTAACGATTTCTAGCATGGTAGGAACAGAATTTTCAGAAATTAATAACGAGACTTTTCGGTAAAAGACAGGACCAGACTTTTATAAAGGTTAACAGAAAAATAAACCTACGTCGAATTCTGAGGACAGTTCAGCGCTGAAATTTGAAAGTTAACCAAAAATTTCTCATTTGTTTATATATATTTTTTAACGATTTCCAAAAAAATAGCATGGTAGGAACAGAATTTTCAGAAGTTAATAATCAGACTTTTCGGTAAAAGACAGGACCAGACTTTTATAAAGATTAACCGAAAAATAAACTTACGTCGAATTCTGAGGACAGTTCAGCGCTGAAATTTGAAAGTTAACCGAAAATTTCTCATTTGTTTATATATATTTTTAACGATTTCTAGCATGGTAGGAACAGAATTTTCAGAAATTAATAACGAGACTTTTCGGTAAAAGACAGGACCAGACTTTTATAAAGGTTAACAGAAAAATAAACCTACGTCGAATTCTGAGGACAGTTCAGCGCTGAAATTTGAAAGTTAACCAAAAATTTCTCATTTGTTTATATATATTTTTTAACGATTTCCAAAAAAATAGCATGGTAGGAACAGAATTTTCAGAAGTTAATAATCAGACTTTTCGGTAAAAGACAGGACCAGACTTTTATAAAGATTAACCGAAAAATAAACTTACGTCGAATTCTGAGGACAGTTCAGCGCTGAAATTTGAAAGTTAACCGAAAATTTCTCATTTGTTTATATATATTTTTAACGATTTCTAGCATGGTAGGAACAGAATTTTCAGAAATTAATAACGAGACTTTTCGGTAAAAGACAGGACCAGACTTTTATAAAGGTTAACAGAAAAATAAACCTACGTCGAATTCTGAGGACAGTTCAGCGCTGAAATTTGAAAGTTAACCAAAAATTTCTCATTTGTTTATATATATTTTTTAACGATTTCCAAAAAAATAGCATGGTAGGAACAGAATTTTCA
>JABXWE010086552.1:0-18486 GCA_014611495.1 Limonius californicus
AACCTAGCTTGGAAAAACATTTTAATTTTTAACCATTAGCTTACATTATTTTTTCGTTATTTCAATAAAAGTACTGGAGACGGTCGCATTTGATACACTGCAAACAAAGTTCTTTACAATGGCAACCTTCTACTAACCCCTAAATTACACAAAACGCAGAACCAGCTTCCTAAATCACAACATCCGTAATATACCAATAAATACCATAGAGATTATAACAGTTTGCATGCTGTACCAGGATATTTTAAACATATAAATCCAGAACTGGGTATTATCCGAATACCTCCCTATTTTAAGGCGTTTTCTACACTCACATACTTCTCCAATTTTGTATGCGTTAAACGTATTCGATGTAAAATCCATCGAGTATAAGAAGCTATCAAGCAATCAAATAACGAAAGTATTCAACTAATAGTTACTCAAGTCAAGTTAAATTGTAAAATAAGTTGCTTAGCAAACGGGCATATCACAGTCGTAGCTAAATTAAAGCTTACATCCATACCATTTACTGAATGTTCAAGACCTATCACCAGTGTATGGAAATAAATAGTTTTTCGTGACTCGTTTACGAAAACGCGTAACCAACAACAAATTGTTTTACTTGATTTGTACTATTCAGACAACAAAGCGTTTAAAGGTAATAAAATATTTAATTACAACTTTGTTTGCAGTGGCTCGCAAATCCATGGTTGACAGAATACCGAAATTGCGTAATAAATTAAAATGCAAATATTATTATTGTTAATTTCACATTAACGCCTTCTTGATGATTAATATTGACAAGTGCGTTGCAATAAAATTTGTAATTTAAATAAGTCTACATGGTTGAGTGGTTGGTGTCAGTTTAAAACATATAACTTGTATTACTTATAAGCGCATATTGATGTTGTTAGAGCTTTGCGTTAACAAGTAAATTAATTATTTAAATTGTGTTTATTTGGTGCTTAATTCAAGGCTTTGGTACATATTAATTTCCATGAAAGCTTTCAACAAACAAATTCAAGTATATTTAAAATACAGGAAAGTTTTTGTGATAAACGTATTCAACAGACAGTGATGGATAGAAATACTATTTTCGAAGCTTTTAGAAGGCAATCAAATTAACCTCAGCCGAAACATACTATTTAAGGAATTCTGTTCGAGCTATTGGTATAAATAGAATATAAAGTGCAATTACAAAAGGTTAAAAATTCTTCTTCTTCAATTTTGTTGTGTCCATTGTTGGACGCAAGTCTCCCCTTTTCTTCCCCACTTATCTCTTTTCTGTGATGTCGTGCTACTGTTTGCCGGCCACTCCTCTAGTGTCGTCCACCCATCTTAATGGTGGCCTCCTGGTCCCTCTTCTTCTTTGTCTTGTTCTCCAATCTATCACTTTGCTTTCTCTGTCTAGATCTCCAGTCTATCTCTCTTTTGGTCCATCTTTCGTCTATGGTTCTCATAATGTGTCCAGCCCAGGACAATTTTTGTAGTGTGGTTTATTTGATTAAGTGTTTAACTCCCGTTTGTTTTCTTATCCATACTATAGTTGTCCTATCGCTCAACTTTATTCTCAGAATTTTCCTTTCGGTGGTAGTTTGTGTTTTTCTTCTACGCGGTGTATGATAGTTTTAGTAAACGTTGCTGTTTCCAAGTCTTAACTAAATATGGAGATAACGCACATCTAGGAAACGTTGGCCTTTGTTTTCTTGTAAAATGATTTGAACACAAGATATGTAAAACTCTGCTAAATTTGATTTTTCCTAATTCAACTTCCTGGTTTCCATATTTTAACATTATATTTTCTCGTAGGTCTATTGAATTTATATCTTCCATTCGTTGATTCTCTCTTTAGTTGTGATAACGTAGTTTCCAATTCTGTTGTGTCTTTGGGCATCACCACAACGTCATCAGCATACCTAAGGTGGTTTTTTCCTATGCTTATTCCATTTGCCAGTCTAGTCCAGGTTTTTAAAGATGTCTTCCAAGACCATGTCAAACAGTTTAGGCGAAATGCAATCGCCTTGTATGACTCCTCTTTCCCTTCTGAATTTTTCGGTTGTTAAGTCGTTCAGTTTTACTTCCAACGTATCTTTGGTGCATATACATAAGTATAGTTACAAATAGTTCAATATTACTGTCTTTAAAGTAGGAAAATTGTTAGAACTAAATAATATCTTCAGTGGATGCAGTTTCTTCTTTAGTAAAGTTTCCGTTTTTGCAAACTGTTTAAAATCTCGCTGCATTAAAGCAAAAAATATTAATGTCGTTAATATTCACAGAATTTTTACAAAATTAATTTTGCCACGTTGGTAGATAGCCGCAACAGTACCAGAAAGTTATAAAATGATCTTCAATGTGCTAACACACATACCTTTACAATATTTCTAGAATATTTCATTATATTCAAAAGCTAAGAACTGTTGGGGTTAATTTAGCACTTTATTGGATGCAGCAAACTACAAGGAATGGAAGGAAGCCTTGACATATTTTGCAGACGCAGCATTAACACACTTGAAAAGCCCTTAGACGTCGCATGATCCTGAAAACCAGATCAAAATCAATGTTTCGTTTTTAGCTTCCTTCGACATTCGTTATTTCCTACACGAAATGAACGTAGCATATTTTTTTTACTAAAATGAAACTTTCACTTATGAAATTCGACCGCATGGGTTGAAATCATCAGAATTTCAAACCAAGTTCAAGAGAGAGGGTTGAAAGGCGTTTGAACAGCAAAGAGCTCGTAGAATTGCAAGCTGTGCAACATATTCCATTCCGCGTTGCCGTTTTTCTTTATTTGTAAAGATCCGAAGAGCTTAAGTTTTGCATAAAAGGATACAAATGTAAGCAGGAGCTTTGAAATTCATACCCCACTCAGAACGGCACTAAAAATAACGACTACAGATGGAAAGATTTATTCCAGTAAATACTTTCAATTTTAGAAGCCTTCTGAAGCGGTTTAAATTTTAGATTTCAACAGACCAGTCAGCATTTTCATGCTCGAGATCCCGCATTTATTTAGAAGGCGAGCATTAAAGCAAATTGTGACAATTAATCAGTTTGTCTTTTGCATTTCACCCCTTTTGATTGCGTATATGGCTAAAGAGTGAACTTTCCTTACACTAAAAAACCATATCTGCTGTTCATTTTGATACGCTGATAAAATTTAAATTTTAAATATTTAGGGGGTTTGGCAAAATCCAACATATTCAGATATGCAAATTAATGATAACCTTGGATTTTTAAGCGCGCCAATATAAATCCCCTTTTTGTTATTTTGACAACTCTTATCAGTTTCAGTACATACAATTTTAAGATGGTTTACTTGGACTTTGACACGGAAACCTCTAGGCCAGGGGTACCCAAAATCTTTTGATTATAACTTTAAAAAGTTCAAACACCTACCCAAAGTAATATATTGCAAAACGTATTTATACATTAAATGAGTATTTTTGAAAATACATAATAGAGTTGAATAAGAAATTAAATCGCAGGAGTTGCAATTTTTATTGGAAAAACAAAAATGCGAATAATTCAAATTATAGGAATTTGAATTTAATATTACTAAAACTTTAGAATTTTTAATTTACTCTTTCTGACTGCTGCGGCCGCACTAATAAATTTAATTACCAATGTAATATCATACACAAGAACCTTGATATACCTTTGACTTTCTTATTGTTAGTTTAAGTTAATTATTATTGATTAAACATTTAAAAAAATTTAATTTCTAAGCTGCTATCTAAAATATATCATTAGAAAGTAGCAGATATTTTTCCAGGAGTTGTGGATATTATGCGATACAAAAGTATTTTTCTAATGGTAATAAGTTAACAGGAGTTATAATTTTACTATCGAAAAATAATTCAAAATTGTATTTTCTTAATACTTGGAATTAGGGGACCGCGGTAGAGTAATGGCCTCAACGCTTGGCTTCGGAGTTATTCTACCAAAGTCGCTCAGGTTCGAATCCTGAGCACTGCACTTTCCCAGGGTGTTTGTGGTGTCTGGGGCATGGGGTTTTTCAAGGGTGGGGCATGTTAGACCTGTGAATAGCACGAAATGTGCTGAGCCGGGATAAGCTGGGAGGGATGGGAATCTTGGAGTTGCCTTTGGCAACTCCACGATTCTTTTACAAAAAAAAAAAAATACTTGGAATTAACGAAGTATTTATGTTAACTATGTTATACAGCAGGGGTCGGCAACCAGCGGCCGGCACACGGCCCTCTAGGACCTTTCCTGCGGCCCACGTAGTTTCATCAAAAAACTCTTCTTCTTAAAAAAGCCATCACTACCGTGAACGCTCATAATTTACCTTTATCCTATTTACGATTCGTTGCTAGCCCACCTAACATAACTTTTTATAGTTCTTCATTTTAATATCGACTTATTTAAACAAAACAATATGAAATTGAGTAGTATAATATAAAATTATGTCTAACTGGGAAGGAATTATATACTAGTTAGAACCTACAACACCCCAATAGCACGCAGGTACTCATCGGGAGGGTAGTGACTGCCACCATGCCAGTTGACACACAGAACGGAAGGTACTTAAATGTTAAGATACGTATTGGTTTCATTGCTAAGCTTACAAAAAAACCCTATACTTAGAGGTGTCGTATAACGTCCACGCCCACCTGCCCACTACCATTTATTGTAAACTCAAGTGGCCCAATCCTTCGAAAAACTTGCCAACTCCTACTATACAGAATAGTACTGTTTGATCATTTCTCTTTACACCAGAAGCGCATTTGTGCAACAATAGTTATCGGTTTATTATACGTGTGTAATTACGAATTAAGAAATGTCTTAATAGTATTAGACCCAAAATCTCGTAGCCGATTTATATTAACAATGCAAGATGGTTCATTAGAAATTAAACCGTTTAACATGTTTATCTATATCAGAAGCAAATATATATAAATAATTAGATGAAATTTCCGATTGTTATGTCCGTTCAAGATACAAATTAACTAAAATATCAAAATTATTTAAGTCAATGATTGTACAATCTAAATCTGATAGCAGTATTCGTTTATTTACTAAACGATTTATAAATGACATCCGTGAAAAGCATTACAATATTACGAAGGCACCGTTTAATAACCGCTGGCGCTGGAAGTAAGGCTGCTTCAACGATATTCTAATTTACTAAAAACAAGACACACTACCCTAGCTTTGTTCCACGTACTAAGATTCGTTCTCGCGAGTTTAAATGTTGTCCTTTTTTTGTTTATTAAAGATTCCTTGATTTGTCTTTTCAGTGAACGATGCTCATACGATTAAAATATTAATTGTTTTTTCCTAGGCACTACAATGAATTTTGAAAACATTTATCATAATTTATAGTATAATCTATTGTTTTTCTTGTTCTTCTATGTGTCATGACTTCATTAGACGTTAGCTATCAACATAGCATACATAATTCTGCTCACTGCTGTTCTAAAGAGGAGTTCGATGGTTATCAGCTTATCACCTTGGACGACTGTTTTAAATTTTTTAACCATAATTTTGTTCTCTTACCGGCACACCTTTTTCGTTTAACCTTTTCTTGTAAGAGGTGTGTTCAATTGAAACCCATCTTTGCCTTATAAAAAATTTATTCAACAATAATTGCAAACAATTACCGTCACAGATAAGGCACCTATCCCACTGTTTTACTAACCAACGTATAACCTGCTCATAAAATTCTTGTGGCTGCTGATGAAGAAATCTTCCACAGCTATCTGTACTTCTGCGGCAGATTCAAAATACGGACCTTTTAACACCTTTTCAGCGGTCAAAAAATATGGAAATAGCAAGGTGATAGATCTGGGCTATAGGGTGGATGCTCTAAAACCCTCCATTTCTTTCGTTGAAGATTTTTCTTATCACATTAGCAACATGAGGCCTAGCATTGTCGTGCAGCAAAATGACCCCACGCGTAAGTTTTCGTCTTATTGCCTGATAAGCTTGTTCAAAACTGCATTGTACAGATTTGCATTGCCATTTACTCCAGGTTCCTTAAACTCTATCAACAAGGGTCCTTCATGGTCGAAAAAAATGGTAACATCACCTTGCCTGCAAAAGTTTGTGTTTTAAACTTCTTCGGTGGTGGTGAACTTGAATGTTTCCACTGAATCAACGATAACTTCCTGGATGGCTCGTGGTAATGGCACCAAGTTTCGTCACCAGCCACTACTGACAGAAGAAAGTCATGAGCATAGTTTTTATGTGTTGCAGAGATAAGCCAACTCGCAAGCATTTTTGTTCATTAGACAAGAAATGAGGAATCCATTGCGAACAAACTGCTGTAACCCAGATTACGAACAATACTATGGACAGATCCTATTACTCGCACCAACAATTTCTGAAATGTCTCTAACTGAAATTCGACGATTTTCTCTAATAAGGCCTTCCATACATGCCATACTGTTTTCTGTTACAGCAGTACACCGTGCACCTGATCGCGGCTCACTCATAGTCCCCTCTTTTCCATTCTTAAATTTTCGGCACCATTCCTTCACAGTTGGGTACGCAATACGTGCACTTCCCTACACTGCTTGCATTCGCGTATGAATCTGCAATGGCTGCACACCCTCAGCGCATAAAAATTGTAGGACCGCACGCTGATCAAACTTGGACGGATTTTCAACAATAAACGCCATTTTAAAATCGGAGTTTTAAAAGTCAGAATCAAATTCAAACGCCAGAAACTTATTGTGTTGCTTACAAACACTACTAACATTAACAAACGTCATTTGAATTATTGCATTTGTTTTCAAGGCTAAGTTGATCAAAGATGGGTTTCAGTTGAACAAGCCTCGTGGTAAAAAATTATTTCTCAATATCAAATATCACACTAATTTTTAAATAAAAGCTTGGATACATTTAGGTTTCGAGTTTTATTTTTTACATTATTGTACTATGAGGAACGCGAATCCTGGGAAGGCCATGAAAAGATGGGCCGAAAGCTGGCAGTCCACATCGGTGATCACACCAGTGTGGAGGAAAACAGGCTACTGCCTATAATAAAAGAAGAAGAAGAAGAGGTACGGTGTATAATGTTGCGGCCCGCGTAACTTAGCAAACTTATGTATGCGGCCCGAGGAAAAAAAAGGTTGAGTATGGCTGGTATAGGTGGTTTTCTGTACGCACCGAAGCCTCTTAATCATTATACAGATTTCCGATGATTCGAATAGTTTTATCATCTATTCCTGACGTCTTTAAACTTTTCAGCAGTTTAACTGCTTTACTCTGTAATAAGCATTTTCAAAAATGATAGCACGTGTGTATACATCGCAATCCATATCTCACACCTCTGAATAAGCACTTAGGCACTGAATAGTACTTCCCTTGTACCAAAAGCTCCCCTAAAACCAAAATGTGTTCTTCCAGTTTTTATACATATATATGCCCGTAAACTATTTTCAGAAACAACGTCAATGTATGCCTCGTTATGGCGACTGTACACAATATTCATGGCACTTTTTGGCGTTGGTCTTCTTGACAGTGGTATTGCTGTTGCTACAATTTATCACCGTTAATAAGAATCAAATGACCCTCGAGTCAGCTCCATGTCAGATGATGATGATGATGATTACATTTAAAATATGTTACGTGTATTTTATATACAGAAGGAATCTTAAATATGGGAATTCCCTAGTAATATACATGATTAGACTCTACCACAAGGATTATTGTCTCTAAATTCTACTAGGCGTACACGCAATGGTAAAAAAAATGTTTATATACGTCCTAAGCGGAACACAGACCTAATGGTTCAATCAAATTCTTATTATTTAAAGACTTCAAGAAATCCATTATTTCCTTTTACTGAATATTTACGCCATACAAGTCTCCCAATTGAACGTTGGAATGATTTTGAATTCCGAATACAGACTTGCGTAGACAATAAACAACTGATACACTCAAAATGAACATAACAAAACACTTTGCTTGACATTCGCTCTGAAATTCAGCTTTAATCAAAACAGTTTGTATCCTCTTCTATTTACACGTATTGTTGTGAAGCACTTTGGCTTTTAGAATAAAAAAATATTGGCAGAAGATAAAGCATCGCCGCAAAAATAGCAGTGACAATGTTGGCAAAAATGTTATTAATTTTTATCAAACACGGCAGAATAATTTCAGCAAACTGACGAACTAAATACTTTTTTAATGTAATCTGTATTGTCATATTTTATTAATCAGCTTTTTTCTCGGAAACAATTTTTATAGATAAGCGTCACAGCAGATTTGCAACGACAATAGAAAAATATGTTTTGCAGCTTTAATAAAGCTCAAGTATTGTTATTTATCACTATCTGCATTAATAAATCCATAGACGTCACAAATACCTGTAGCTTCCTATAATTTATTGAATCGAACAGATTACTTTCGCAGCATCGCTCCGGTGCACCGGGATATATTAGAGATTTTTCCCGACGTTTCTATTGGGATGAAATTGATTATCGTGTATAAATCAAAACTGGAACCCAGTTTCAAATTATATTAAAGTATGGAACAATGATAACAAAATTTCAAATACATGCTTAAACAATTAAAATTTCACATTTCCGCATTTAACGCATGACGTGTAGATTATAATCAGTTGCGTTGCACGAAGCAATATTGCCTTAAATTACCAGTGTTTCATCAGTCATCATTCAGCGTTGATTATATAGACGGCAATATTTAGCCACCGTAACCGGTCAGTTGTTTAGACGTCCTGAAATTGAAAAAGTTCCACAAAACAAATCGTTTAAAATACATTAATCATTAGAAGTGAAAAGATAATAAAATTTACGGGAAAATGCTGTTTCAAGATTGGGTCTATGCGATTATCAACGTAAATGACCATAACTGGTTTTAAAAAATAGCCATAGTCATATAGAATCATATAGAATCAATTCCCTTAATCCCTGATCTAGTTACCTGTTTTTTCATACAATTAATCATTAAGTAAATATTTCAGGTTGTTGTTAATGGACATCAGCGTCCTTCTACTATACAACAACTGCACACAATCAACTTATTTGTTTATAGTGTATAGCTACTAATCGCAGATAGAACATAAAAATACTCAAAAAAGAGAAAATTCCTATCATCTAAATCAATTAATTGAATGGCCGAATAATCAGCTAAGTAGACAATCAATTAATTAGTATTTTAGGATAAATTAGATTCATTGTAATGATGAGTAAAGAATCAATTTTCTTAATCGAGAACAAATGGCCGACAAATCAACTAATTCAACAATCAATTAATCAATATTTTTAGGATAAATTGAATCCCATTACATATATGAGTAGTTGATGGGTTTTTTTTCCTGGAACTATGTTTCAAATAATTATTAAGTTCTTATAAATATCTGAAAAAGGGTTCATAATATCGGAGGTATCTTAATGATTTTTTTTTTCGTTAAATGTCAAAATAATATTTCTGCCACAGAGGTGCAAAATTACCAACTAAATATCCTGCCTTTTACTAGTGAATGTACCTAGTACCATAAAAGTATTCGTTTGAACGATATATAATACAAAATCAAATATCGTCATCATCATTGACAGCCTTTTCGTCCAACTGCTGGGATTCGGCTTCTTCTCTGCTACGCCTTTCTCCTCAGCGCTAAGGTAGAAACACGGGGGACCTACAATTTAACGTCGAATCCTCGAACGACTGAAATTCCTAATAAGGTTTTTAGCATTAGCATTAAGATCCCACGGTTGCAAGCCAGGCTCGAAAATTATGTGTAGTGGGTTGCAGTACAATATTTTTATAAAGCTGCATAGTAATGCTTAGGTTCGAATCCAAGTCAGAGTCGACCAACTGAGCTTCCACCACACCATAATCAAATATAATTGATAATAATTGATGTTTTCCACAAAATCAACAAAGCTATCTAATAGTTAATCATAAACTGAAAATAGTTGATTCGATTGTTCATATTATTCTGCGTCTCTGTCAGAGACACTACAGCCTAGATTTTCACTAGTGCAGCTACTAAAATGGATAAATACGAGAGAAGTTATTATTCTGTTCCACAATAATTGAGCTATCGATTATTAAACTAAACGAATAGTCAAATAATCGATTAATCAACAATGGACTACCATTGTAAGACTACCTCCCAAGAACTGACCAATGATAAGACCAAAAAAGCTCTAGACAACTATACCATAGATTTTTACTAGAGCGTATCATGCAAGATATTGACTTTAATTAATGGATTTCTTTAATTCATCACTTCCAAGATGGCAATCAACACAGATTACTTTACACTTTCCATACATAAAATAAAAACTTTTCGAATTACGACATTTAAATCATTTAGGAGTGACGAAATGTTCCGTGACCACCATCTTCTCCTAATAACTTTCACCCTCCAAGGGAGAAGGTGTCGTAAACTAAAATTAGGTTACTAGTTTAATACTTTGGGTGAGTATCTTCACCCAACTTCATCTCAACAAAATTAAAGCTGCTAATCGTTTCATTAGCATGCTTTCATCAACCAGATTTATTCTTACGACATAAAGAAACTAAGAGTGGAAACTGCACAGTGCACATGTTAATTGTATTGCCATTGCATTTCGGGTTTTCAAGTAGTATAACTTTTAATGTACAACAGCCAAGCACATAGTTAGACCGGGTAATTCAACAGGTACCATCAACTTGTTGGTATTATGTAGGCAAAATAAAAGCAAGCAGAAAATTTAAGATTTATAGTAGTTGAGAACAACGAGAAATGTGTAAAATCAGCCAACTTGAGAGTCAAGTATTAAGTAAAGCTATCAAAGATACTTTCACGTAGTTCATCATAAAATAAAGAATACTTTTCAAATCATTCTCCAACATTCTAGTGAACCTTATCCGTTTACATTCACAACATGTAACCATTTTAAAAAATGAAGTTTATATCAATTTCTGCATTTCTAACACGCAATAGTCTCTTTTCGGATAATTTCCTTTTCTACCATAACCAAGAATGTAAGTTTTATAAGAACACAACATTACATACTGTAATTACACAAATCTCCAAAAAGCTGAACAAGACTAACGAGTTCCACAATGAAACTCCCAGATGTAACTAAAAAACCTCGAAAACAAAATCGACGACTACAAGCTCAGCGTATTCCATGCGGATTTAACCAATGGACAGACCATACATTAAACCGTAACAACGGAATCGGAAAAACGTGTAGGGAAAAAGAACCGGACAACAGAATTTAAATGCATGCATTATTCAACAATAGTTGTACTACGTGAGAAAAATTAATGTTTATTCAGTTGCTTTTCCTGTGCATTTCATCGTTCAATTGTTAATGTAATAATTATCGTATCGACAGGTGAATTAAGCGAACATGCCGAGGTTTGCTGATTTTCGGTATTATGTATTTAAGAGTACTACATATAGTATTACTAATAATACTACATTTATAAACTTAGAAATTCTGATTTTCAGTCTATTCTTGTTTTAATAACACTTAAGCGAATCCTCTAAGACGATCTGTTCTTAGAAAGATATTTAAATCTATACCAAACTTCTTCAAAAGATTGCTCTATCGCACAGCGCGTAATGAGCAGCTGCATATGCTACTTCTAGAATATCTGCAACAGCATTGGAAACAAGAAGCATGATTTACGGTTGTATAAGACATCCAAGTCTTCAACAAGTCATGATTCTTTCAGTAGTCTCATAACGTTTCTTAAATAAATTTCCACAAGAGAAGTTCCCATATAAGAAAGAGGTAGCACCAACAGAAAGACTATGCCACACTATATCTAGATGTTTATTTTTATAAATTAAATGTATATTAAAGCTTTTATTTACAGGCTGAACTATAATAATAAGTTTTAACCTTTTCGAGATTAGCTGGCTGAAGAACAGGCGTCTCCTAAAACAGCCCTTGACTTGTAGATTACGAGGGCAGCCTTTTAAGTTTTTACAAAAACTAGAAAAGAAAATAATTTTTTTGGAACCAACTGTTTTATTGCTTTTCAAAATATTCGCCTTTAAGATTTATACACTTTTGCATGTGTTCTAACCAATTTTCGAAACGTTTTTTTCACTCTGAAGTTGGTATCTTAAAAACATGGTTTTTGAAGGCTTCAACAGCTTCTTGAGATGATGAAAATCGCTGACCACGCATTTCTTGTTTGACATTCGGGAACACAAAGAAGTCCTTAGGCGATAAATCAGATGAATACGGGCAATGAGACATTAATTGGATGTTTTTCTCCTTCAAATAATCTATTGTTTGACATACTGTGTGAGAACAGGCATTGTCATAATGAAGAATGATGCGACATTTTCGGTTGTTTTTCCTGATTTCGTCGATGACTTTCGGCAAACAATTTGTTGTATACCATTCAGTGTTAATTGTTCTTCGATCCTGTAAAGGAATGGTTGCGACATGTCCAGTACAACCGAAGGAACAAGCGATCATTTTCTTGGAAGTGCTTCGTGAACGAACAACTTTTGTCGAATTCGGTTCATCTTGGAACACCCAAACAGTGGATTGTTGCTTATTTTCTGGTTCATACGAATATAGCCAAGTTTTATCACCTCTTACGATATTCTATACCGATTTTGCAGTTCCTTGGTCCAATTTTTTGAGCATTTCCTTACACCAATTAACACGAGCCTATTTTTGAGCTTTGATCAAATTATGCGGGAACAGATCTTTTTTACAGGTAAGTAAATGTTCATGCAAAATCGAATGTACCGCAGTCTTCGATATGCCTAAGGATGCCTCTATCTCACTGTAAGTTACGTGCTGATCTTCTTCGATCATGTTGCGCACAGCATTTATGTTCTTTGGAATAACAACCGATTTTGGTCGATCTTCGTGAAATTCACCACTGACGGACGCAAGACCACGACGAAATTCTGCAAACCAATTGTTAACAGTCTTTTCTGATGGTGCCTTCATTACCAAAAGTTGAACGAAGCGATTATATGCATTGTTGCTGAGTTAGGCCTTTACTAAAATTAGAAAAAATCATCCAACGAAAACCTTCACGTGAAATTTCCATTTTTTCACAAAATTGCTTTTTTTAAACGCTCACTGTAAACAAGCTACTCGGCAATTTCTAAGCTGCCACTGTTTTCACAATAACAAATGTCAAATTTTACTAAAATAGTAATGAATAGTTTGTAAAAACTTAAAGAGCTTCCCTCTCTTGTAGTATGGATTTAAGTGCAGGTTTGTTGCTTTAGTTGTTGTGGTGGAAGACCTGCAAAGTTGAGTTGATTGTGGTTTATGTACATTTTTTTCAGCATCGGCTTCAGGGGCGACTATGACCACATCTCCACAGTCAACAGCAATAGACGAATAAATATGCAGTAAAGTAGGAATACTGCATAATGATTGAATTATAAAGGTTTTCTGTTGCAATACGTACTGTCGTGTACACATACATTTTTGTGTTATTCGAAGAGATCTTTTGGTTGTGGTTTCGCAAGCATCTCATACACTACGGCTTATTTTACACCGTCACTGTGAATTTTGACTGTCAAAGGTATTGCTAATCACGGTAGGCATTTTTTACATGTCATACATCGTAATGGGACCTGCAGGCTTCACTTCTTTTCCAACAGAAGGCCTACTTTCAGAATTGTTTCCTTCGGGAAAAATCTCAGCAATATCAGCTGGATTCAAAATCGCGTCCCTTATATCTATAAGTAAACGCGTTAACCGCTAGACCACCGAGGTCGAGTCGAAGAAATCTTACCAGAACACTTAAACATGAAGCTATATACCCCGCGCAAAAAGTTTACCGATAGTTCTTGACTAACAAAACATTGTAATGTGCCCGCATCCGCCGTATTCACCTGATCTCACCGTCTGCGACTTTTAACTCTTCCGAAAACATTAATTAGTATTAAAAGGGACACGTTTCAAGTCAGTATCAGAGATTCCAGCTGTTACCACAGAGCCTAATAGGACTTAAAAAATATGATTAATTGAACAAATGTGTCACGACGTAAAAATTAATATATAATCTACTGAATAATTATTTTACATTTCCTTAAACTGATTTGATTCAAGTTCGTAAGTATTTGCACAAATCTATCGATAGAGTTACAGTGCGCTTAATGTGATCGCATCGGGACTGGGGGATTTTCTTAACAATAACTGATTGATAATAAAAAACAAAGATACCATCTTTCGATTGTTTCAACATGTTCTATTCCTTTTTCATTTCTTTCTGGGTCATCAACGGGCCATCTACAAGTGCATCTTGTTCACGGATAGTAGCTAACCAAAGTTTCAATACAGATTCCACCTGCTCGTCTTTCCCAGTGCGATTTCTTTCAGTGTTTAAATTTCATTTTTCTTTGCAGCATCTTCTATTTCAAGACGTTTTTAATATTTACATAAAAGTGGTTGCGAACTGTTTAATTATGCTGCTGCATTCCACTGACTTATTATTGGTAATCTATTATCTGTTAAGTAAGCTAAGTTCACGTTTCTTTTTTACGTGAGTTAACTGCTGCCAACCAGCCTCCAAGCTGAAGAAAGAGAGATCAAACAAGGATGTTGATTGTCGACCAAAACAGTTCTAAGAAAAAATTCATAAAACAAACCGAAGTCATGATTACTATATACGATGTTTTTCCTATGTATGGTATACGTCCGACTAATTTTTTGCGAAAGTGATAACAATATCCGTGATTCCAATAAGCGACGTACACTGTATTTCTATTAACACACGCCCAAAACCGGTACTTCCCATAATATCTGGTATTTCGTTTTTAATAAAATCAACTTTTCTGCAATGATAGGACAATATAAAATTATCCAAACTTACAACATGTCTAAAACTTTTAAACCAAAGGGGTTTTTACAAATGAACAGACTAAATGCTCTGTCCTTCTGTCAAATTTCAGCTAAACTTTTCACTTAAAATTTCTAGTGTATAAAAAGGCGCAGCACGTTTTCATAAAACCAGCTGTTCGGGGGGCGGCAGGCGTACAGCATGAAACAAAGAGGAAAATTTCTGGAGGCGAGGAAGAAACGCTTGTGTTGCAACAATAAGATATAGCGCCAGCGGAAACTTGAGGGTCTGAATACAAAATAAACTTCCCGGTAAACTAAACTAGACCAGTTCTAACAAGAAACGTCACACCCACTGATGTGCTCAATTCTAATTTTCGGAACATTTTCGTTAACCGAACCCATTAGCTGTGCCTTTTAATAAACCTCAGAACAAGCCGAAAGAAGTAAATTCGCGAAAGAAATTTCCAGCCTGATGGAATTAATACAATAGGACAAAGTTCACGGCCCTATTCTCCTTCGAAAAACATGTTAATAAATCTTAAGAGAACACTCAGCCGAACACGGTGCACAAAAGAGCAATTTTTGAGAAGAAAACAAACTTTGAAGCAATATCGCGCCAAAAGTGTTTCAGGGCTACCGCCTCAAACGAGCAAAAATGACAAAACTACTCATATAGTCAATTAAAATACTTTGAGAGTTGCACTCCCAATTACTCAAGTAATTAAATGCTTGATTGCCGAGCTCCAGGGCTGTTGGGAAAAGGGAAAACCGACAACTAGTTTAACCTGTAAGTTCGCTTTCCCGGTTAGTAAAGGAGGTTATCAAATTCATAATCCGAAACGGTTCTTGCGAATACAATCTTGTTATGCCGTTTACTCTAACTCATGCAATCAATTTTACCCCTTATTTTAGACGGTTTGGAAACAAACGGATTTTCGGTCTTAAACGCGCAACTGACAAACTTTAGAGATAATTGGAGGATCAATAAAATATTTCTGGAAATAATTGTGCGCTTAAATAATTTTGAAGGAAAAGGATTAAATTTTCTGTGGTTTATAAACCAAACAGAAAGATATTTTACTGGAATTAAGTTTACCCTTACATAAACACATAAAAAGTATCTCGGTCGTTTTTCTTTGTATTCGGTACTGTAGATAAGCCAACTTGACGGCCGTTTCGTGTTCTTAAACGTTATTATCTGGAATAACTTTCTGAAACTAAAACTTCTCGGTAGAAGTAACTTTTCATGTAAAAGCTCATTTGCTCATTTCTTAATAACCGTTTCAATAAATAAGTAGCTAATCCATAAAATGAGTCTCAAAATAACAAATACCAAAAAAGATAAATCATGAGATCAGTAGTAACTATAGAGATAGAATTATAACTAAAATTGAGGTAGAACTTCCCACTGGAAGTAGGGTAAACTCGGGTTAGTTCGTGCTATAAGTAACTCCGTGATAAATTTTCTAATATTTGCCACTGAGTTACCAGCACGTATTGTTGATTGCCTATACTACCACATTAAAAAGCTGTTATTCACCATTCTTTTAACATATAATATGTTAGTGTTGAATGCAGTAGATCAGCTGTCAGCAGTATTTTCTTTAAAAGTAAGTAATCTTTATCAGTTTTTTATGCAGCTTTATTCTGATGTTGCATTTAATTGATCAACTATGTTAATAATAGGTCTAGGACGCGGAAAATTGCTCACAAGGTAGATAACGTATTGGTTAATGAATATATAACCTCAAAGGGCACGGTTTTCAAAGCGGGAAGATTTAGCGATCTTAGGAATCGGAGGGAAATTCTTAGTTTATTCTTTTCTAAAATCGTTGCTTCTGAGCAGTGATTAGTAACTTGAGTCAGAATTTAGACTATTTGGTGATGTAAACGGCTAATAGCAGTGATTGTTATTTAAGTAATACATATATTACATTTTTAGATGCCCCTTCAAAAGAAAATTGTGAAAAAAAATCTAGACACATTTGAGAGGAAATAATACCCTTCGCGCACTATGCAAGATGCATTAACAAAAATAAAAGATGAAAATTGGTCAATTTACAAAGCTACCAAACATTTCCACATACCTTGGAGCACATTGAAAGATTACACGTCTAAATTCTTAAAGGCAATAAATGACCAGCCTCAAGATTTGACCTTCCTTAATCTTAGTAAAATGGGAAAACCATTTGCTTTGAATGTTGATTTGGAATCAAAGCTTGTTCAATATGTTGTTAAAACGCAAGAAATGGGAATTGGTCTTACAGTAAACCAAATCAGGCATGTAGCCTATAGATTAGTTGAAAAATCAGGAACTTTTTAACATTTTAACAAGGAAAAAGAAATGGCTGGATGGTATTGGTGGGGAAAATTTAAAGAAACGTATGGTTTGGCATTGAGACAACCGGAGAATCTTTCGATGAATAGGGCAAACATGGCAAGCCGTGAAAATCTTAACGATTTTTATGATAAGTTGTATGATCTTGCCCAAAACTTGGGAATTACAAATTTACCTGACCGTGTATGGAACGTCGATGAAACGGGCCTCATCTATGTTATCAAAGCAAACCGAATTGTGACTCTTGTACGAAGAAAGTATATTTATAAACAAAGCTATGCTGAACGAGGAATAACCACCAATGTAAATTTACCTGACCGTGTATGGAACGTCGATGAAACGGGCCTCATCTATGTTATCAAAGCAAACCGAATTGTGACTCTTGTACGAAGAAAGTATATTTATAAACAAAGCTATGCTGAACGAGGAATAACCACCAATGTCCTACGATGCATTAGTGCCTCCGGTCTTTCGGTGCCCCCTTTAGTAATTTTCAAGGGAGTGAGGATGATGGAAGGTTTGTGTGAAGACATGGTTCCTGGTAGTTTGATTCGTTCATCAAAATTAGGATAGATAAACACGGAATTGTTTGTAGAATGGTTCAATCATTTCCTAACTAGCATTCCCCCAGGAAGACCTATTATTTTAATTATGGATTCGCATGCAAGCCATCTCAGTCCAGAAATTCTATCACTTGCATCTGACAATGACATCCACATTATAACTTTTCCAGCATACACAACACCCTTGTTACAACCTTTGGATGTTGTTGGAGTTTATAAATCTTTAAAGTCGGCATGGAAAAAGAATTGGATGGTTTTTTGCGCAACCATCCAGGGAAGAAGCCAAGAAGGTTCGACTTTAATCGAATGTTAAAACCAGCTTGGTTTTCAGCTTTTCTACCAAATATTATTATTCACTCTTTTGAAAAGACCGGTGTGTTTCCTATAAACAAGAACGCAATTTCCGATGAAGCATTAGCACCTTCTCTTATAACAGCAAAACATCCAAGTGCTGCAAATTCTCCGGTCCCCTCCAATATTTCAGAAGAAGTAGAGGATTTGCTGCAACTTCCTAAGTCTCAAAAGGAACATATTAGTCCTCCTGATTCTTTGGCGAAAGTGAAAACATCAAGTCCTCGGGTTAAAAAATCTTCTCAACATGGGAAACGAGTAGCCGGTGTTCAGTCTGGAAAGCCATCAAATTCAGAAAATGGAAATTTGTCAACTCCTCAGCGTAAAAAGTCTTTTCAATTTGGAAAGAAGACTAAAGAAGATTGGTTTTGCGGAGCATGCGGTGAGAGCTACAATAATGATGTTGTAAATAAAACTGGTGCTAAGTGGATCCAATGCAACCTCTGTGTAATTTGGTGCCAAAATACCACAAACAAAGTACATTTTATTT
>JABXWE010086577.1:0-11481 GCA_014611495.1 Limonius californicus
AAAGGAACTCCCACAGAAATATAGACCAATCAGCTTACCCCCATGTACATGTAAACTGTTCCCGACCATAATCAAAAATAAGATTAAAATTAAGTTAGATCATAACCATAAATTTACCGTTCGTTTCCAACTCACTGTGAGATAATTCTTCGTTGATTTTGGTTTCATGGCAGACATCGTACGTAGATTCTGTAAGGTTCGATACTGAAGTCACATTGGTAACATCAGGTTTAACATCCTCATTCATATCAGGTAAGGTATCCATGTCGATATACACACGTTCTGCTGTAGTAAACAATTCAGAAGTACTAAAATGTAATTGTATAAATATGGGAATATATCTCACCTTTATAGTAGAAAAGAGTAATAGTAAAAAATATTATTAGTGTTACTCAAATACCTTTTTTAACAACGCTTTGTTATCTGAACAAATCGGAGGTCTGTCAAAATATTCTTTCAGGTTGAGTAACTTAAGAAGTGATAATGTCATTTGAACTACTTTCCATCCTTACACAAGTTGGATCAAAGACTAGTGTATCAACTATTGATGCTAAGGCGGTGTCAACTCGGTTAAAACAGTTCACAGTTCAAAAGAAGCGAAATTAAAATTTTTGTAACTTAAATCTTATCTCAATTTACTTAACACGTACTAATAAGAATAGAGTTGCCTTTCGTTGAAATATTCGTTATACATGATGAGTGATGACCATCAACATTTGGCTGGTTAAAAGTCTTGCAGTCCATTCTTCCGGTATTATCTCTTCTTTCCATATCTTGTTTAGTAAACATTGAAACATTTTAACAGTTATTTCCGCTTTCGCCTTGACTAACTCACTAATGATATTGTCGGTACTCGCAGCATTATTATTTTTCAGTTTTGTATGGTTTCTTTATTTCTGTTGTTGAAATTATTCCATTATTCAGATTCGGCGCAATAAATTTCGCATCATCATTATCGATAACTTTAACAGCGTCACCGTTCTCGTACTATTTTGTATAAATTTCCTTAAAATATTCCAACCATCTACCGACTATCTGCTTCTCTGCTTTAAGTACCTTACCATCCCTCTCTTTTGCGTGGATTGTTGGCAGATCTGCTTTTCCTGCCATTGTTCTTGTTATATAATATAATATCTTCATATCATTCAATCTTACAGTCTTTTCCGCTTCCTTCAGCAATTCTTTTTGTTGTCTTCGGTCTTTCCTTGCACTCTCTTCTATTTGTTTGTCTTTAATCCAGTACTGTTGTTCTAGTTATTCTTTTCTCTTTTGTCTAGATTCCATTAGTATTTGTTTTAATTTACCTCTATCTTCGATTAAGCCCCACCTATTTTTTGTCATCCATTAATTTGTTGTTTTTCTTTCTCGTTCATATTATTTTTTCTGCTGTCTTCAGGCGCGTATCCAAGGGGGGGAGGGGGCACAGTGGGCACGTGCCCCCAGCTTGTTTTAGGAAATTTACATTTATTAATATAATTTTTCATAAATAATAAAATCGTAGGTACCTCATTAATTGTATGGTACTAAAGATTGTTTTAATTACTATTATTTTATCCTATAATGTTACTATGCTAATTACTCCTTAGCGACGAGTTGCGTAAAGATGCATTTAACAGCACTAGTGTTGTAAAGAAAATCTTAACAAAACGAAACTTTATTAGAATTTAATGACATACATAAGACGTTAAAAACAAATAAATAAGTAGTATTTAGATTTTTCTTCCTTAGAAGACGACTCCTTCGTTGACATTTCGTTGGACTCTTTGAAGTGTAGATTAAATATGCAGTCTTTCAAATTTTCGAATTTAATTCCTCCAAAAGAATGCTGAAACAAATCACTTGGATACCAATTCAGGTACACTAGATTTATGTTTCTCTGTTATGAACAATGTCATTTCCTTTTTTTTAAGAGTTTTAGTAATTTATAGGATAAAATAAAACGTCTTACGATACACGTAACGTTATCGGCGTTCTACATTACTCGAGAATTTAAAAAAACTCGCTCCTGCGTCGCTCGTTTTTTCAAACAATTCTCTCGTAATGTAAAATGCCTGATAACGTTACTTATATCGTAAATTACTATTATTTTATCCTATAATGTTACTATGCTAATTACTCCTTAGCGACGAGTTGCGTAAAGATGCATTTAACAGCACTAGTGTTGTAAAGAAAATCTTAACAAAACGAAACTTTATTAGAATTTAATGACATACATCTTTCCCCGGACTTCGCCGGTATTAATTTCATCCTTGCAGCATCTGCCTGTTCCTTTATTATTAAACTCATTTCACTAGCACAAAGTACAAAATAATGTGGATTCGACACGACTTTTTTTCTCAAACAACAATGTAAACAAATCACTTGGATACCAATTCAGGTACACTAGATTTATGTTTCTCTGTTATGAACAATGTCATTTCCTTTTTTTTAAGAGTTTTAGTAATTTATAGGATAAAATAAAACGTCTTACGATACACGTAACGTTATCGGCGTTCTACATTACTCGAGAATTTAAAAAAACTCGCTCCTGCGTCGCTCGTTTTTTCAAACAATTCTCTCGTAATGTAAAATGCCTGATAACGTTACTTATATCGTAAATTACTATAACATCGTTGATTTTTAGTGGACTGTAAATTTCAAAATAGTTTACACAATAGGTAACTAGGGCTGTATTGGTGAATAGCTGGGCCTGGCCTGCGTCGGTGGTTTATCTTAATCTCCTTACGAACGCACCCGAAAGAGATTGCTTAGTTATTTTCTTTAATATTACTTGCCCTTTTAAAAATTGCAACTCAGTTTAGTCAGAGTCTAATTTCTAAGGTGTAAGGTTGTGGTAAAAGTTGCCGAAATGGATATTCGGAATTTTTTCAGTGATAATAATAGAAAGAAAAAATTTCGTAGAATGTGGAACAATGACAGTGGTAATGAACAGATAGCTGGTCTATCGTCATCAGATGCCGCGGAGTTAAAAGGTAAGATAAATTTCGTTTAAATTGTTATGTTCATTTTAATTGCCGCTCTGTAGCCGATTGCTATATTATTGTTTCCCGAATACAGTTGTGGTGGATCTTTTTTTTGTTGGAGAAATGCCGATTCATGTTTTGTCTATGGGCTTGACCTGGGAATTTCCTGTCCTTGAAGAGAGTCCTACGTGTTAAGTTGTTCTGTGACTCTTGCACCATATTTCGCAATGTGGTGAAATATTTTCGGCCGATGCATATTGGCATCGTGTTTTTTTCTTCAGTCGATTTTCCAGCTTCGTTCGACCCGGAGTGAACTGACGTGCTTTCTTTTGGGATACCAGGTTGTTAGCAGCTTTTTTCTGGTAAGTGAATATATCGTTTCGATTTTGCCTTAGGCAAAAGAATCTTCGACTTGTGTCGGATGAAAAATATTAGCAGAGTGTCAGCTTTTTGTAAAGTCAATTCGGTGAAATTAACAGTTCTCAACCCCGTGAACGACCGTCTTTTGAACCGTTACAAGTGATAATCCCGTACAGCGTCGGAGATGTTGGCATCTTGTATTGTGTCACCTATTTCAAATAGTAGAATTATATTTGTCTTAATAGTTACCATATCTTTCATTTTTATGAATTTTTACTTTATTGTGTGCATGAACTAATTTGCCCGCTAATTTTGATTTACTCTGTACACAACTAGGTACGATTTCCCTCCTGTAAGCGTTTGTCGTGAACCACCCCTACTCCTCTAAGCTTAGCCGAAGGCTATTTTCCATTTTTCCTGTTGCGGGGCGACGCAAGAGCTCGTTTGGCCCGTAACAAAATACTTCACAATTCTATAGTGTTTATTTGAAATTTATTATTTAGGAGCTTTAGCTACAACAGCACACGTGCAAATCGGTCGAGCATCGGCAGTAATGCGAAAGCGGTCCGGGGGGGGGGGTAGTATCTATGAATGCAAAAAAGGGCTACGTCTAGGAAAAGCAAAAACCGACAGTGAAAAAGAGGCTGCTAATTAATGTATCGAATTTGAGTTTAGTAAAAAAAAATTATTTTTTATAAACAGTAATTGAGTTACATGAATTACAATATAAAGATTAAATGTCAAGAAACCGAAAGCGAACTAACTATATTCTATTATGCAGGAACGCATCTATACTTATCTTTTGCTTATGCTACATAATATTCTAGGAAGCTAGGAGAAAGGCATTATACCTAAGTTACTAAAAGGTTACATAATTTGCTTTAGCTGATCCGTGGATACCAAACCATGTCTACAAATTTTCATTGCATAAAGAGGGTCATAAACAACCTAGCTTTAACTTAACTTGGTTAGACGACAGTTTTCCTCGTGGTTAGTTTATTCCGGTAATTTGCAAGGAGCTCTGTGTAACTTTTGTTCTGTTTTTACCGGTAGAAATATGGGAAACACACATGTTCTTGCAACCGAACCATTGACTAAATGGAAAAAGCTATAGAAACCTTTAGGGCTCATTCAACATCGAATTTGCATAAAAAAAATTTACAGTCTGCTGAGCATTTTTTAAATATTTACAAAAGAAACTGAATCTGATATAGTAACGTATATCTGAAAATCGCTTAAAATTAAGCGGTATAATCAAAACAATTATTTTTTGCGGCAAGCAAAATATTCCATTGCGCGGGCATAGAGAAGGTAATAACGATAACTTAGATACTTTTTTTTAATTATGTTTATTTACCAGCCCAGCATATTACATGCTATACACAGTATAGTTATAAGTGATTACAATGTTGGGTTTTTGCAAGAGGACGGCTAAGGCTCCTCAGTAACTAAATTAAACTATGTAAGTTTATTAAATTAAAGAGTTAATCACTATTATATGCTACTGAATATTTGTCCTGAGGTAACTGTCTCTTAAGTCTGGTATGGATATTTTTCTGTCCCATACCGAAGTGTTTTGCACTGGTACATTTGTCTATATTACGCAAAAACTTTTTGGTTATTTTTTCTATGTGTTCTTCAATATGCGGTACACCTAGTTCGTTATGTAATTGTAGGTTTCTAACAAACCACGGGGCGTTTACGATTATTCGCAGCACTTTGTTTTGTATTGTTTGGAGTTTGCGAATATTTGTTTTGCTTGTATTACACCAAACTTCACATGCATAAGTTAATATTGGTCTTAATAAGGATTGATATATTAATATGCCGCACTTCACACGTAGAGTAGATTTTCGATTTATTAAGGAATACAACATTGAAAGACGAGAATAGCACTGATTAAGTTTGTTGTTAATATGTATACTCCACGTCAGAGTGGTATCCAGATATACCCCAAGATACTTGACGGCTTTGTCCCTGGCATTCCATGCAATTTGCTGTCCGTTGATAATTAATTCAGGTGGTTCCCTTATCCTTCTCAGTGTGAATATCTTTATTTCACATTTGTTGGGATTTATCTTAATGTTCCATTTGTCGAACCATTTACACAGCCTATTCACATTCATTTGGAGTTCTTCTACTGCTTCATTAAGGGTGTCACGTTGGGAAATTAGGGCTGTATCGTCTGCGAACATTCCTATTGTGCTACTGGATGCGTCGCCGATGTCGTGCATGAAGATGTTGAAAAGCATAGGACCTAAGATTGAGCCTTGTGGCACCCCGGCTTTAGTTTTCCTACTGCTGGAGTACGTACTATTAATCCTTACTTGGAATGTTCTGTGTTGTAAAAATGATGCAATTATTATGATAAGGTAAGGCATTATATTCAGTTGAATTAATTTGTATAGTATTCCAGCGGTCCAAACTTTATCAAATGCCTGGGCAATGTCGATAAAGGCTATTACAGTGTACTGCTTGTTTTCGAATCCGGTCTCAATAATTTCGGTGACACGCTTTAGCTGATGGATAGCTGAATGATGGGCTCTGAAGCCGAATTGGAAAGGTGGTAAAATGTTGTTGTTTTTTATTATTTTATTAATTCGCACTAGGATAATTTTCTCTAATATTTTGGAAAGCGCGCAGAGAAGACTTATTGGCCTGTAACTTTCAACGTTTTTTCCATCTTTATTGGGCTTTTTAAATACAATTATATGGGCGTGTTTCCATTTTACTGGAAAGTGTCCTAAGCTCAGACATCTATTAAACAAAGTAGCTAAGTAGGCTAGAGCTTTTCTTGTCAGCTTCTTTAGTATCATGTTGGGAATAGAGTCGTGCCCTGGCGATTTTTTGGTTGAGAGTTTTTTTATAAATTTACGAATTTCGGTTGGGGAAGTATAATCTATTTCTGAATTTTGCTTGGGCATTCTGTCTTCTAGCTGGGACTCGATATATTTGTCAGATACTGCATTATTGTAGTTCGGTTGTGTGGTGAAGGTTTGCTCTAAGTAGTCGGCAATTATATTAGTTTTTTCTTGATCTGTACTATAGGTGTTATCATTCACTGTAATTGGAGGGATGATTTCTGGTTTTCTTAGTATTCTTTTCGTTGCCAGCCACATTGAAGGTTCACCGGGTTGAAATTCAGAGATATACTTTTTATAAGAGTTAAATCGTAAATGATCAAGTTCCCATTTAATTTGGCGAGTCAATCGATTAGTTAGAGTTTTCAATCTTGGATCTCTAGTTTGTTGCCATTGTCTACGTGTTTTATGTTTTTGCTTAATCATATCTGATATATGTCGAGGAGGTTGGGTGTATTTATTTCGAAAATAGGTACGTTTTGGAATTGAGGATTGCTGTACTGCATGTTTTACGGTATGTGTATATTGTTCTATTGCATTGTCAATTTCACTTGGGCCTTCTAGTTTTCCTGGCTGTGCTAGTGATTTGTCTAGATGTAGACGGAATGTTTCCCAACAAATCTTACCATTAATAAGTCTGGGTAATGGTTTTGTATATTCTGGAGTTTCAAAAAATGACACTAACACTGGATTATGATCGGAATCTAGTTCTGCAATAACTTTCTGGAATACTGGTAGAGTAAAATTTTTGCTGACGCTAATGTCGAGTATATCAGATTGATAATCAGATCTATAAGGAAAATAAGTGTGCTCTGTGGGCGCATAGATTTGTAAAGAAAGTGTTGTTGTGATTTGCAGTAATCTTCCACCGTTTGGGTTATTAACACGACATCCCCAGTATGTGTGCTTGCAATTTATATCTCCTACGAGGATTGTTGGTAGGTTATCATGGAATAGCTGGTGTAGATCTTGTTCCACTAGTAATTTATTAGGTTGCTTATAACAACTAATTATTTTGATCCAGTAGTTGTTAATGGTTTTGATTTTCACACTATTTGCTTCCAGGTTTCTTAACGGCTGTTGTGGCAACGGATGATGTTGTATGCGATTTTTTACTAGTATGGCCGTACCACCAGCGGCTATTTCTGAATTTCTGTCATGCCTATGCACTGTAAACCCAGGAATTTTGAAATTTTCCCCAGGAATTAGATGTGTTTCTGTTATACAAGCTATATCAATATTATATCTAGCCAGAAAGTCAACAAGTAGTGATTTCGAATTTTTAACGCCGTCTGCATTCCAGTTTAGGATTGTTGTATTACGAAAAGAAATAGGATTAATTTGATCCATTTTGGAGAAGTGTTGGTAGTAGATTTAAGATAAAATCTTTTATTTGTGTTAAGTGAGGTTTTATTAATTCAATTATGATGTTAAATATTTTAGATACTAGACTTGGCGATTCGTTATTATTTTGGTCTTCATTATTTATATTGGCGGTTATTGAGGTGTATGTTTTGTTGTTTGACCGATGGTTAGGTAGGGTTGGGTAATTCGATTGTACGTATTTATATGCTGGTTGTGTAGGGCTCTTAATTTGGTTATTATTGTTGCGATTTTGATGTATTTGCTTATATGCTATGCAACCTTTATAATTGGCTGGATGATTTTCCAGGCAGTTAACGCATTGTGGGTTATCTGTCCGTTTTATTGGGCAGTCATAGTACAAATGATTTCCCGTACATTTGATGCATCGGGGCTCTAAGTGACAATAGTTTTTAGAATGCCCATATCTTTGGCATCTGTGGCATTGTGGTATTTCATTGGTCTTCCTCCTAGGTTCAACTGTAATGATACTGTAACCTATTTTGTTTACGTTGAATATATTTTCTGCATTTTCTTTTTTGTCTAACTCAACTGCACAAACTGGGATGGGTATTCTACTTTTATTGTATAGTCTAGTAACTTTGGTAATTGGTAATTGGTGTGTGTTTTTAAGTTCAGATTCTATTTCTTGCTCTGAAATGGACGTAGGAATGTTTTTTAATATAACTGATAACTGGTTATTATTTGGTATTTGAAAAGTGTGATATTTAATATCATGTAGATTATAATAATCTGTTAATGTTCTGTAGTCTTCTGAGGTAGTTAAATTTATGCGCAAAAATTGTCCTTTGCACATTGTCGTGAAATCATGTTTGGATATGGATTTAATGTCCTTTACAATTTCTTGAAAGTTTTTACAATCGTGCAGATATATTGCAGGGATTTTTATTTTATTTGCCTGTGTTGTCTGATCTATGTCTTGATTACTTGTTGATTGGTTTTCATTCCTGCTATTAATAGGATTATCGTTATCTGAACTTAGCGCGTGAAATTTGTTCGCTTGGATTAGTGTATTATTATCTAATAAATACCTTCTTCTGACCTCAGCTGGTGGTGTTAGTTCGCTACTATCGCGTTTTGTTGATCCATTTGTGTCCATTGGGGTTGTCTTTTCTGAGCTGTCCGTCATAATTTGGTCAATGACTTCACTAGGAGTTTTAGCTTTATTTCCTTTGAAATTTAACTTCGGCATTTTAACATAGTTAGGGTGTTTTGGAATATTGAGGTTTGAAATTGGTTTTAATTGAGTTGTTTGTGATAGAGTTATGTGATCTTAATAAGCATGTATTCTGCAAGCTAATATCCTTTAGCGAGTTTAGCTCATCCTTATCTTATCAACGCTTAATATAGTTCTCAGCAAGTAGAATTATCAGCCAGTCTTAATTACGTTCTCTTAGCTTTAACATTGCTGTCCGTAATTAGCTCCGTCAAATATTATATACTTCTGTATTAATTTAAATAAAGTTTTTTAAAACTTGGATTTGACGTAAAACCCCATTAATTGGCGCAGTCGGTAGGATTGGTCAAAAAAGCAAAATTATTTTGTCTTTTTGAATTTTTAAATTCTTAATTGACCTAATCCAAAAACTCCATCTACCACGGAAAGTCCCGATTGTTCGACACCAGGACAAGCATCGCCGCAGCGTGAAGACAACGAGACGATCCAGCCACCAAAAAGGAGAAGGAAGCCTTTCCAAACATCGAAAAGCCGAATTCACCGCACCCTAGACCAACAACGCTGACATCGCGGACAAGCATCGCCACGGTCAAAGCATCGCTGGTTCCGGGGACCGATTATTGCAATCACACGTCCATCGCGGACAACTGTCTATTGAAGACAATATGAATACTGTGTAAGTTTACGAATTAATTAATCGATTGAAACAATCAATTTCATCGAACTAAAATTTTTACTAATATAGAATTTAATATTTTAAAATATAAGTTCACATTAGAACATAGTAAGCGAGACGTTTGGTGTACTGAATAACGGTACTTAATTGCCAAACCGACTTATGTTTTATGGGTAGGAACCTTGAGTTAGGCCCAATTAACCTTAAATTAAAGTGCTTAAATAAATTATAAACTGGATTCATCAGACATTGAAATAAATCAACTCAGTAATCTTTTTCAAAATTTAAATATTAAAATGGCTCTAAGCAATCAAGCCGCCGAAATAAATATGGCACAACAACCCCCATTAGTAGGATATCCCATAGGATTCCATGTATCACTATTAAATGAAATTCCTCGTTTCGAAGGAAATCCCTCAGAATTATCTGAATACGTAAGAGCTGTGGAGGACATACTCACACAGTTCTGGCAAAAACAAGAACCAAATGCATATATTAATAAATTGTTGCTCTCTGCAGCGCGAAACCGCCTAAAAGGTGCAGCATTAGAAGTCATAACAGGTCAACATTTCAATACATGGGAATCTCTGAAAGATTTACTCATAGAAAACTTTGGAGACCAAAGGTCTGAATTAAATTTAAAAATTGATATTTCCCGCTTGAGACAACACCATAAAGAATCACCAATAGAATATTTTAACCGTTGCAGATCATTGCTTGCAACATTAAACTGTAAAATTGCTCTAACCAGAGACGATCAAATAATTAAAAATCATAAATTAGCTGAAGCAAAAAATTTAACGCTCACAGCATTTATTAGCGGATTAGCCGAACCCCTAGGTTCATTTATTAGAAGTCGTGCCCCTCAAACCTTAGAAAACGCTCTAACGTATGTCAAAAACGAACTCGATATTAGATATTTTCAAAATTCAAACCATAAAGCACCACAACAACAACTTAAACAAACTATAAATTATATTCCTCCTAAACCTGTCTTTCAAAGACAACAAAATTATTATCCTCAAAATCCACCTCAATTTACATATAATCCAGGACCCACTTACAAACTAAACCCAAATATTCCCCCACAACGTTTCCCAGATTTCCAACCAAAATATGGAAAACCAGGACAAGATGTTTTTAAACCTCAAAGAAACTACCAACCAACATATAAACCTGAACCAATGGAAGCCTCTACTATTAAAAAACGCCCTGCTTCACAACAATTAACGAGACAAAGACCACAACCCCCAAGACCAAATTACCCAAACAATTTTAGACCTAATACTAATAATTACATTCAACAATCGAATCAACCCCGAAATTTTTATTCCCAAGAATTACACCATGCTGAATTACATGATACTTACCAACTAGATACTGAAAATCATGAACACGAATATTTTGAACAAAACGAGTTACAATATGAAGAACATGAAGATTATAACCCCGAAAATTTTGAGTTAGAATCAGAAAATTTTAATCAATCATTTGAATACCCTGAAGTAACTGAACAACCAGAAAATGCCCTAAATTTTCATTAGGAGCCTCGGTTGAAACTTTTTCAATTAATCCCAAATCCAATTTACCCTACATAATAATCCCTCAAACTAATGATAAATTATTAATAGATACAGGAAGTTCACGTACAATACTTTCCCCCGAATTCGCAAATGCTCATTTCCCTGAAGCAATCTTTGAACGCCCTTTTGAAATTTCTACTTCACATGGAACAACCTATCATAATTTAGTTGCAAATGTCCCAATTCAAAATTTATTTTCAGAAGAAGGAACACATTTGTGTTATTTATTTAATTTTCACCCAGAATATGTCGGACTAATAGGTACAGACTTATTATCTAATTTACCCGCAAATATCGATTATCGATGGATGCACATTCAGACAGAAAAAACGACCGTACCATTTTACTATGATAAATCTAAATCAAAACAAGAAGAACAAAAACGAAACCAGTGCAATTTTTCTAAAATCAAATCTTCAAATAATCCCTTGAAAACAATTACGTTGCCACCCAGAACAGAAAAATTCGTTACTCTACC
>JABXWE010086827.1:0-14520 GCA_014611495.1 Limonius californicus
CTCCCTCTTTTCCCTTCACCACTGTATAGGAACGTGTATTTGTCTTTTGCTATTTCTCTTGATCCTTCCCATCTTATTTCTTGTATTATTGTTATATCTAAGTTATACGATTCTAATGTTTTAGCTGTTTCTTCCATTTTGCCTTTCCTTAGCAGCGTTTTGATATTCCATGTCGCTATTTTGATCTGTTTGTCCTTGTTGTCCGTTTTGTTCTCTTCTTTTTTGTTTTGTGTTCCTTTGTCTGTATGTTGATGTGGTTATTTTCCATGTAGTAAATTGCCTTGTATTGTTAGCAATTGATGTCACTTAGAAAGTGCAATACCTATTAGATGTAGCCCTATAAAATAGATAATTTAGAAAATCCTAACTTACATAGATATTCAAATTAAATGTAATCTTTTACATCGACAAACTATTAAATTTGTTTCCCTGTCCTTTCGCGGAGCTTAGAGCCGTCTACGTGAACGCAGGAAAGCGAAATGGAACCAATGAAAAAGACAATGAGTATATTATACGACAAAATAATTTGGTTACAGTCTTGGCATCGTTCTAATTTTATACAAATTAGATACATCTTGAATTTGGTATTATGTATATGATGTTCTCAAGGAAGATTGGTCTGTACTAAGATGAAAAATTACAAATCACAATCTTGGGTATGTTGGCGACTAATTAATAAAGGAGTATATAAAAAATTTGCATATTAATGTAAATATGATAGCAATAGGAAACGCTAATTTTAGTTTAATTTGAAGCGTTTTAGAATCATCTTAAGAGAATACAGAAACAGTAATTTTCAGAAAATAACCAAAATAAAATATGGGTAGAAGAATTAGAGGATGCACCAACAAATAATAGGTACGTGGTGTTACACAAAAGAAGAAGACCAAAACAAAAAAAAGATATCTCTAGTCAGCTTATTTATTGTTGTTCACATTTATCGTAAAAATTGATTTTCATTATATTACTATTTAGGGTAAATTGAAAATTTAATAAATAATATAAATAACATTTACTCTAATGTGTACTAGAATCTAGCTTATCTACTTTTACCAAAAAATGGTAAACATTGTATTTGTTAATGTGATAATTAACTTTCGAAATTAAGAAAAATTTTAAATATTTTGCTTAATTCGAAATGCAAACACGACTTTCGTTTTTACTAATATACACGAATGCAATGAAATATTAATACAATGTACGTTGAAAAGTATCCTAGGGGTGCATAATCTGGAACAAATTATTTTCATGTGATTTGCCTTCCGGGTCTTTACTTTCCTCTTTTAGAAAGTTCCTATTAAACCCGAAAATTAGCTTTACAGGCTTTATAAAAGAAAACAGTTGCTAGGCGGTTAGCTGATACATTCAGTAGGAACGTAATAAAATGCTCGGCATATCCGAATACATTTAAAATAATTCCGTGTTTACAAACAAAAAATTACTTTAGAATACGAATCTTAAAATTAGATAATATTTATAAAAATTAAAATCTGTAGCAAAAAATTACATATAAAAAACCGATGTTGGAAAACTAATTAATATTTTTACAGCACAGCATTTTTTAATATTCTTGGTACAATTAAGGTAAGATGAGATTTATATGCAGCTGCTGCTATAAAAATCCAGTTAAGCAATTATATAAGGCTAATTAGATAGCTTTCGACTTTCCACCAAAATCGCGTATATTCTGCCGGATGCCGCCTTTTCACGTGTTTTTTGTGAAATATTTCGGCTGTTGTTTTTGTCGTTTGAGCTCCAGCGCTTAGCCCACCGAAGATAATGTGTATGTCAAGAATGTTCCATGCCTGTGAAGGTTTTACCAAGCAATGAATCACGCAAAGCCCTAATTTAAAGCAGGATTCTTGGTTTGTGGGTTCGTTGTGAATAGACGTAATCAGCATTGCTTAAATTTTGTATTTTAATTTTTTTTAGAGATTAATATACAGTTTTCAACGGCACCCATTCTCTGTTGGATAAACGAAAAATAAAACTGCCGGAGACTGAATGGTTGATTTCGTTTTGAACAGAGCGATTTGAATTTTAACATTATACTCCACGCACCAGTTATTGCTTTGGTTACTTTCAGACAGATACTACCAATTTGTATAGAATAGAAAAAATTAACTCCATTTTAAAACAGCGCAGAACTGGCGAGCATACTCTCTCATTTACACTAATTACTGCAAAAAGCAAATGGAGAAGTTGTTAACGACATTTTAATTAATGTCGCCCCATTTAGGAAGCTCTTTTAAATTGAATGTGATGTTTTGAACTTACTACTTTACATTAGTGTCTAATTCGATATTCCGATAGTGCTAAATAAATGAATTAACTAAACTAGAAACCGAGGTAACAACCTAACAGCTTCACCGATTTCATTAAGTAACTTTTTCATTGCCTGGATTTGGTTTAGCTCTGAGTAGGCGAGGTATCCAGATATTTCTTTGCGTTTAGGTCATTTTGGTTCATTGTACATACTCACTACAACTTTGCGTAGCTGGAGCAGTTCTAGCACTGGTGGAGACTTTTAACGTGCCACAGATTGCAATAGCACAGCACTTACCATTGTACTTTTCCATGGAAGGCCTATTTTCAAACTTTTCCGCGCCAGACAGACTTCGGCCAGGTATTAACGCGTGACCTTTTAATTTAGAAACAAGTGTGCTAACCACTAGAGCACTGAGATTGTAATATATATTTATCGCAGAGTTATTGTTAGGATGTATTTGTGAATTCGAACTACTGATGATGGGGTTCTCATAGCACAAGTTATGTGATTTGTAAAACATATTTGTAAATGCTACTTTTGAAGTGTTTTATGATTTATGAATACATTAGTATTTATTTAAAACTAATAAATGGGTTTAATTAAAAAATTATCACATTTTAATAAACACTCAGAGACTTCTACAGTGTGTAAGCGATAACAAAACGAGGATCACGATAAATACGAGTACTATAGTTTTATACGGTAGAATGGAGGGGATACTAAGCATTTTCATTTTCCATTTAATTTTATGTGTGTTTTTGTAATGCGTTTGAGAACATTTTGAGATCTGTGTATATAAATTTGTATTGAAGATAATTACATTAAGAATGTATTTAATACAATTATGTACACACTTATTTTTAAAGATCCTGGTAGTTAAATAAATAAATACTATTTTGCGATTGCGATTGTGTAATAGGTAAGTAATATATAGGGTTAGGATAATTATGCATTTCCATATTTCCATATGCAAATATGCAAATGCATATTTAGACAGTTTTGGTAATAAATGCATATTTTAATTGTTTTGAGCATTAATGCATAATTTGCAGCTTTTGTCTGTTTAAATTGCATATTTATACAATTTTTTGATATCACGTACAGATTCACTTCATCAAGCAGTCTGGCGATTTCCAGGAATTTTAAATAATCCTCTAAATCATTCATTGTGTATTTTGAATAAATAAGTACTTTCTTAGTTGTTATTCTTCGAAAAACCAGAATACTTGGAAATGCTAAGAGGATTACCAGGATTTGAGTGGCCCTGTTGCGTTAACGGGAAAACCTGTGAAAGTTAAAAGTTTAACAAATCAGCATTTCATCAACAATCAGTTGTCTAATAATTCCAATAGTGTGTTAACATCTTCAAGATGCCGAAGGAAAAAAGTATATAAGTTTATAAGTGCTATTTTAAACCAGTTTGTGAGGGACTATGATGATTTCACAACAGATGGGCGTCTGCTATTTTGTAAATCCTGCCAAGTTCCTGATGTGGCAACCAAAAAGTTCCAAGTTACGCAGCATTTCCAAACCGGAAAACATTCAAATAATAAAAATCGGAAAAGGAAGAATAACCAACGGAAAGTGCTACTTTCTGCTTTACCAAGGCCTGGATGTTGAGAATTTAATGAAGAAATTTGTAAGGCTTTTATTTGCGCTAATATTCCGTTGGCTAAATTAAAGAATGAAGTTCTTTGCAATTTTTTGGAAATGTACACGGAATAGAATATTCCAGACCAATCGACATTAAGAGAAAATTATTTTTCCGAGTTATATGCAGCAACATTGCACAAACTAAGAGAAACAATAAAGGATCACAGTATTTGGATGAAACAACCAATGCAGAACAAAGATACGTAGCAAATTTTGGGTTTGGTAGGGGAGGGCGGGGCTAGTTGTTACAAAAAGTAGGTTTAATATTCTTTTAGAAAAACTGTATATCAGAAAAATTTGTCATTTAGCTATGATTTTTGTTAGTCGTTGGCATTGTGTCTCCTAATTTTATTCTCAATTTACTGGTTTATGGCAAGGAAAAAAATATTGATACCCTGGTGTAAAGTGTAACGAGTTGCTCCTCGACGGGGCAATTTGTTACAGAACAGGGACACTTTATTACAATATTCATAACTAAAGCAAACAAGGATAACAAAGACGAATTGATTATTTATTTATAAGATACGATTATAAGTTTAACAATATTTATTGAAAGTATGAAAAACTTAAGAATAAATTTTAAAATGTAAAAGAAGAACTCTTAGTAACAAAACCCTTTAATCGCTGTCTTTATTAGTTAAATCGGAACTGCAGTTAACACAAACTTAAAGAAGATCATTCGACGAACAAGCAACATGGGCCCACTTTTGGCACTGGGTACATTGAATCCACTTTTCTTCAGGTTTGGACGCTGAAAATGGACCCAAACAGACGATGCAGAGGGAATCTTCATCATCTGAGCTTGACGATATTGAAATTCTATGTGAACTGTTACTCTTATTTTTTTACCTTGTACCGCTATTTGTTGAGGCTTTTGCCTCGTTTATTAATTTTTTAGAAACTTTTTTAACATTCTTACTTGACTTTTTAGTTCTCCTTGCATTTGCTTCTTCTCTTAATGATTCTTTAACAGGGCTGTCAGTCAGAATTGCAGATTTTCGTTTTCTGTGCGGAGCTCGAGTTTGGTTGCGAGGCTTAGCAACAGGGCAGGGTCTCAACTCTTGTGGTGTTATAATTGTTTGTGATAGTGTTCTCACTGTAGGTGTTGGTGGAGGAGTTCTAGTTTCGTCGACTCTATCAAATTCAAGAATTGCTGACATAGTTGGTTGATGGTTATGAAATAAATCTTCAGGTGCAGTTGGTGCATTGACTATGGCAACACTAGGAAACTCAACGTTTTCAGGAGTTGCTGTTGTAGATGGTTCAGAAACGTCTGATAATGTCGATGCCTCATTATTTACCATTGGTCGATCGGTCACTGCAGCTGTTAAAAATGCATCGTCAGAAAATATATCCTTGTTGTATGGCCAAATTCCGGTAGAGGTAAATCCGGCTATGATGTTTTTCAGTGTTATTGCATTAAGAAGAGCATCTCTTACAATTACTGGTATGTCGTAAACAGTCATGTTGGTGCCAGGATGACTTTTCATCCATGCATCTGCAGCCACATTGTAGAATTTTTTGAAAGGACCATAAACTGTTTTGTCGAGTGGCTGCAGCTTGTGAGTTGTATGAGGTGGGAACGTTAACAGAACCATACCATGGTCTTTACGAAAGTCAAGTACAGCAATAGAAGGATGTGACTGATGGTTGTCCAAAAGTAATAACACCGGATGCTCTTTGGAGCATCGAACAGGTTTGTAAAAATGCTTAATATATGCTAAAAATTCTTCAGCTGTGACCCATCCACTTTTATTTGCAGCTCGTACACATCCAGTGGGCCATTGAAAACAAAGTAGTATTTATATGTTTTCCGAGGAAAAACGAACATTCGACGAACGAACGGAATTCCCAGAAGCACTGACCGCAAGAATCATCGTAACAAGGGTTCCTCTTTCTCCAGACGTTACTACTCCAACCTGCTTTGTACCTTTTATAGCCACTATTTTACTTGGTTTCTGAACAGTGGTGGGCCCAGTTTTGTCAACGTTCCACACATCTTGGCACTCAAACCCATATCTGTCGTATACTGTTCCGAGGTTGTCAAAAAACCCACTCACAGTATGCCTGTTGAAGCTGGTTGCTCTGCCCAAATTAGTAGCTTCAGGTGTGCGAATTGATAGGTCATTGTGACGTCTTAGAAAGCCCGTTAACCAGTCTTTTGTCACAGTTTTCTTATTCAACCAATTTTGGGGAATTTTAATCGTATTGGCTATTGCATATTCGTAGGCCAAAGATTTTATGTCAGCAGTAGACAGCCCATAAAATATTTTAGAAGAATGTTTCACATATTCTGCTAGCAATTCTTCTTCATAATCTGAGAAAATTTGAAAATTCGTATAGCCCATCTTTGGTTCGTCGATCCCAGGACATTTCTTTATAAATCTATGCAATGACATAAAATTAATCGAGAACTTATCTGCAGCTTTTCTTGTAGAACATTGTTTTGATGCTCCTTCGCGCGCGGTAATTTTGTACGTTTCCAATGGCAGTTTACCTCGATCGGTCGTGTTTCTGTATGTACACACCATAATTTCTGTATGTAAAAATAACAAAGTTGAAATAATTCAATTTATTTAGCATATGGGGCAAGTTGTTACATTGTATCAATGTACCCCTCGAGATTTGTAACAACGTGCCTCAACTGATACGATTTCTATTTTTGTCCGATTACCATACATGAAACAAATTACAAGTAGTTACTATTTTCAGCATTGATAGAATAAACTGGCATACTATTGTTACTAAAACATCAAACACTTACCTCTAACAATGTTGGTCACAGGCCATTTTAAACGGTGACAATCAGATATACTTCTGGTAGCTAAAAACACAAATAACCTTCAAACTTGACGTTTATAAAGCTTACTGCAACATAATTTTGTCGGTAACTGCAGCATTGTATGATAGATTTGTCTAGTGGCCATAGATGGCTCTACGTTACGCGGGAAATTTAAAAACTGCTTTGCAACAACTTGCCTCTGTAACAACTAGCCCCGCCCACCCCTATATTAGGAGTTAACGAAGAAAAAATAAATCTTATCTGCTGACTTTAAAAGTTATGGACATAGTGAATCATTCAACAATTGCTGCTTTTTTCAATGACTCTCTAAGGTTATTGTGGGCGTCTGGAATTTTATATGAAAAAGTGCGAGTGGTTTGTAGTAATGCTGCACCATATACGAGCGCAAAGGAATGAGAGGATTGCAGATTTTGTATCGAAACACTATACATGTGACCTGTTTAGCACATGGTTTACACCGAGAAACTCATTTAGTTCACAATCTGTATTCAAACGTTAACCTGCTGATATCAACTGTGAAAAGATTTTTCTCAAAGCACCGAGTCGCGTGCGGAAGTTGCGGGGGGCGTTCCACTCCGCCCGCGCCAATCATTACAAGATGGGGAACTTGGATCGACGTTGCTGTGTATTATACTGAAAATGTTGAAATGGTGAAGATAGTTGTTAATGAATTCGACTCTGAAGAAGCACAAGATGTTCTGAGAAGAAAAGGTATTCAAGAAGATTTGATTTTTATTCGAGCTAATTTGGTATTTCAACTGCAATCTTTAAGCTAGAAGCGAAGGGGACATTGTAAATTATGAATTTGTACCAATAGTGTCGTGTGATGTCGAGAGAGTTTTTCCACAGTACAAAAATATTCTCGCTAACAACAGGCAAAACATTCGAAAATGTATTACACGACGTTGTTAAGTGCAATTATGATTTTTTTTAATTCAATTAATTTTAAATTAGTAATTTTATGGTTTTTGAATAATTTTAATTAAATAATTTTGGATTTAAAATGTTTGTACATTTTAATAGAAATATAAATATGTATTGATGTAATGTTAATGCTTTTTCTTCTAGTTAGTTGACTTTTTAGTACATATTTAAGTGTATACTTTGGATGTTCTTGATGCATATTTGCATGCACATTTTGAAGTTTTTTAGTGCATAATTATCCTAAGTTTAGTAATATATATTGTTTTATCCAATGCATGTATTGTAGTTTTTTTATGAACCCACACAATAAGAAGATTTTGACATAACCTCAATGTAAGCTCACCGTAATGTAAATAATCGTTTACTCTCTTGCCTCAACTTGCGGTAGACGGCTTTCGCATTTGTAAAACACGCTCTCGCGGTTTTCTTCTGTAAACTTTACTGCGGGTATCAAATGCATTTATGTTGTACAGGTACACATAACCGCTGTTTATCTTTGAAAATAAATGACATTTTTCTTTTGCATCTCGGTAAATGGCAGACATGGACACAATTGCTATTAACCATTCCTTTTAATGTTACCAACGTTTAAACACAACTTTATAAAAAAAAATATTGAAATACATATCGGTAACTATTCTAAATACTGGAATTATTGCATAAATATTTCGATTCGGGAATAACGTTCCGCGTATATAAATGAAAATATTTAATACATGTACCATCTTAAGTAATCTTGATGTTTAAATTACGATGGGAACAAGCAACATGTTAGAATTTGAACTCATGGCATTTGGATTTGTAGCAACACGCCTGACCACCACGCATTAATTATGCACAATTTTGAAAAGAAAAGTAAATTTAATAAGAGCTATTGGAAACTCTTATATAAAGTAAGTATCTAGGATAATTACAAAGACAAACTCTAACGCAGTCATCAAAGCTAAGCAATACAGGCTCGGGTTGCTACTAAATGGGAACAACAACAGCGGCTGGCCATGCTTCGGAGGACACGTCAAAGCCGTCGGTCTCGGCTACAATTTCGGTGGTAGCCGTTAGGCCAAGTTAGATTACTATAATTATTATACAACGATCAATTTGATGTGATTATCCAAAAAAGTTAGATATCTTTAAAGGACTAGATTCAATATTGGTTATGAAACAAAGTCACTACGAGTACTGCCTAGATTGACTCATTATTTAGGAATTTTTACAGTTAAGGCTACTTATTTTGCCTTCTATAAAATATTTACTGTTTACGGTCTTTTTTGTTTTGCAAGTAATAACTACGTTTCACAGACATAATTTATTATTTTCGTCTAATAACACTTATATAATAAATATGTTAATAGGATTGAATAGAGACGCTGGTTCAAGTATATAAAACTTAAAAAATCCCCTTACCAACAAGGTATTTACAGGAAAGAGGGCAACGTAAACACATTTATTATCAATGGCACAAACCATTGTTTAAAAAGAAAGTTTGGGAATCCCCTTATCACCTAAATATGTATTTTGCAAACTAAAGTGCCATCTTTAGTAGGAACTTGAACTAACTAAAGTAACTTGACTGAGGAATACCTCTGGAGATAAGTGCTTCACCCAGTCAACAATTGAAGTCCAATGCTAATAATCTGACTAACAAAGGCTTAAATACTAAATCCCCGTTAGCGTTCGTTATGTCTAATCGATTAAGGAATTATTTTCAACAAATGAATTAAATTTGAGTTATTAATTGGCCCATTATCTGAATTAAAAAGATCCTCCCTATTTTTGAAAATATGAATGCCCTCATAGCAATTAAATTCTTTCGTTGAAGACACTTCCTTCAACAATTTTAGATTTTCTAGTTGTATACCATGTCCTGGCTCGTAAATATGTTGGGAAAACAGTTGATTTATCAAACCTATGATTCTTGAAATGAACTACATGTTACTTAAACATAATCTCAAAATTACGTTTAGTTTGCCCAATATATTTTCCGTTACAGTGAGAACAGTAAATTTCGTAAATCCCCAACTTTTCCAAAGTTTTAACTTTGTCTTGGGGGTTTCCCAAGTTCCGAAATTTGTATCTAAACAAAATGCAATTTTGAAATTAGTTGGGTTGTTTATCTTACGAAGGCCGTTGGTTAAGGGATGGGACGGAATTTTGATGAAATTTCTGGTAATTTCTTCAAAGTGGAATATTTGTAAAGTTGTGGAATTACAAACATTTAATTTTCGTTTACGTTTTCTGATTAAATTATCAATAACGTTTCGAGAGAAATCATTGTAAGATGCAATATATTTGTTGTACCAAAATTCAATCCGGTATCGATTTGGATTTAAAGGTAAATGGTCTATGAACCAAACAATTAAAGCCTCCATTTTATGTTGAAAACAATGATTTTAGTCATTGATTATACATTTGTCTGTATTAGTGCCTTTTCCGTAAACATCAAATTCTAAGCCTTTACAGTTATTTCTAACAACTAATACATTAAGAATCGGGGACTGTCCTTTGTTTTCTAATTCTTACGTAAATTTTATTAACTGAAATTTGGAATTTAGTTGATTAATGAAATCATCGATGTTGTTGTAGCTAGTATCGAATATGGCAAAAATACCATCCACATACCTGAACTATACCTTGGGGAATTATTTTACATTATTTCTAACTGCAACGAATGGAGATAGACTATTGCCCATTGCAGTACCCTCATGGTGTTCGAAGAAGTTGCCCTCTATTTGAAAGCAGTTTTGGAACACACAGAAAGTAGTTAGCCTAACGCATTCGTTAATTTGCTCGGGTCTAAAGTGTTTCGTGTGAGAAATTTCTGCAGGTATGTCATGGCTTGTGGAATTGGAATAGTAGGAAACAAGGCACTTACATCGACACAAATTAGAATTTCGTTTTCAAGCAGCTCTAGCGTTTTAATTTTGTTGATGAATTTCAATGAATTCTCTAGCTAAAAACTGAATGGTTGAGTAGGCAATTTTTTAAATCGTGTAGTTAACCATTTCGAAAGCAAATAGGTCGGTGATGTACCCGAAACAACTTACCTGGTTTGTGTATCTTAGGAAGACAGTGCAGTTTAGGCATTACAAAATTGTAATGTATAAGTTTGTATCTGAGCGCTGGTGTAATAAGTCTGTGGCAACTTTTCAAAGTTTCTTTTGTCTTGCCAATGATATTCCGTACGGGATTTTTGGTTAACTGTCTGTAAGGACCGTTATTGAGCATATCACCTAGTCTCTCAAAATAACGACACTATTATCTTTGTCAGCTTTCAGATAAAAACAACTTTTATTTCTAAGCCCTTTGATAAGTTGATGATCTTTGTTAACAGATTCTGGTTTCCCGAATGAATGAATTTTCAAATTATTCGAAATCTGTGTACTGCAAGCTTTTCTTTTGAATTGCTTTGTTGGTTCAACGAAGTTGCTAATGGCACTTATTATAATATTTCCTTTATTGGAGGTTTTCTGTATTCCAAATTAAATTTCAAAGCTCTGTTAAGCAGAGTCAATTCGTTCTTATTAAAAGATTCACAAGATTCATTAGTGACAATATTCGGTGCATCTTTCAGAGTGGGGTTTTTCCTGTCAAATTCGTTACCTAAACTACGCAATTTTTCACTATGGGTCAGTAATTTCAATTGAAGTTTATGTGAATTAATTTCGAAAACACATCTTGAAAAGTGGACCGTGATTTGAATTGGTTGGTAATTACGTATTTAGTATTCTAAATATCGTGATGGTACGGGGATTTCTAATGTTTATTTATTTAAACCACCGTCTCTAATCAAACCGGTTGTTTTCAACATAAAATGATGGTCTCTAACATTTTGGTTCATAGACCACTTACTATTAAGTCCAAATCGATACCGGTTTGAATATTGGAACACCAAAAATATTGCTTCATACAATGGTATTTCTCCAGATATTGATGATAATTTGATTAGGAAACGTAAACTAAAAAGAAATGTGCGCAATTCAACACCTTGCAAAGCTCCCACTTTGAAGAAAACACCAAAAATATCATCTACATATCGTTCTCTTTCCTAACCAAAACCTTGATAAAATATGCAAACAAATCAATTACAAAATTGTATTTTGTTCTAATAACAACATTCGGAAGTTGTTAGGAAACCCTAAAGGTAAAGCGGTAACTTGGAAAAGTCGGGTATTTACGAAATTGTCTGTTTTCACTGTAATTGAAAATATATTGGGCAAACTAAACGTTGTATTGAGATTAGGTTTAAAAAACATGTAGCTTATTTCAAAAATCATAGGTTTGATAAATCAAGCGCTGCCCAACATATTTACGAGTATAAAACTAGAAAATTGGACACTGCGGCTACGGAAATAGAAATGAAAGAGGCAAAAACTTATTAATTCTCTAGAACAACAAAGACTATATGCTATGAATACTTTCTTTAAAAAGAAAGAACAGCGGAAGTTGACATAGATGGCTCCAAATGGTTCAACAACAAACGAAATAGATTTTAACTGCAGAGAAAGAAATTGTTAGAGATGTTACAGCACTAAAATCGTTCACCACAGGAAGCGACCATTGTATGGTTACAGCCAGAATCTCTATAAACGACAAATTGGAACGATTAAGAATTATGAAGAGAAGCGAACCGATAGATCCATACTCAATTAAAGAAAGGGGGGATGTATACGGAAGGAAAGGAAATAAATAACCTAAATAAAATTATAAGGAAGGCTATGTTGATAGCTGGAGAAAAATTGGGCAACAAAAAGAAGCACAAAGAGGAGAAGATAAGCGAGGATGCCAAAAAAATGCTCATCTGTTACAACAGGGAAGAAGAAACACAATCGAATATATAGAAATTAATAAAACCATACCTAAAAATGTAAAAGAAGATCTCAATAAATATAATGAACAAAAAATAGAAAAGGCAATTGAGAATAACAAACGAATGAAGTGGCTTAGGACCACATTGGGCAAAATACAAATAATGCAACTCGTAGATCAAGAAGGTAAAAAACATAGGGGAAAGCACGACATAAATAAAATCACCGAAGTATTCTACAAAAGCCTTTATAAATAAAAAAAATACCAAACTAATGAAATAAAGCAAAATCTAGAAAGGAAAATGATGAACTTACACTCGGAGGACTTAACAGATGTAGAGGAATATGAAATAATAAACGGCCTGAAAGACATGAAAAACAACAAAGCCCCTGGCAAAGATCAGATATTAAGAAAAATGATAAAAGAGGGAAAAGAAGTCTTACTAAAGGTTCTCAAACAGTTATTTAATGACTGCCTACACAAGGGAGAAATCCCGAAAGATTGGAATGAAAGCGTAACAATGCTATTGTATAGAAAAGGAGATAAGAGGAATCTAAAGAATTACCGTCCCATCTCATTGTTATCCCAACTGTCTAAGCTATTCATTAAAATCATTACAAACCGTTTGACCACGAGACTAGATAATTACCAAGCAATAGAACAGGCAGGATTTTGCAAAGGCTTTAGCACCTCAGACCACATCTTGACTGTCAGAACTTTAATAGAAAAATCCAATGAATATCATATCCCCCTGTATTTAGTATATGTAGACTACGAAAAAGCTTTTGATACTGTAGAGATGTGGGCTGTAGAACAAGCATTAAATAACAGCATAATTGATTATCGCACAGATGGTAATTCAACTAGAAGAAGACCCAAATGCGATACCAATTAGAAGAGGAGTTAGACAAGGCGATGTTATTTCGCAGAAACTATTTACACATGCAATAGAGGACGTTTTTAATCGTTGCCATGGGAAAAAGCGGGCATCAACGTAAATGGAAAAAAATTAAACCAGCTGATGATATTATCCTGATCTCAAACAAATATGAAGAATTACAAACTATGCTAGTAGAATTAGCAAAAGCTTCTGAAAACATCGGCCTAAAAATGAATATTGACAAAATAAAAATCATGACCAACACAGAGGATGAAAGATTTATATCAATTAAAGAACAAACGTTGGATAATGTAAATGAATATGTATATCTGACACAACAAATAAAAGCTAATAAAGAAAATCAGCAGGCAGAAATTGTACAGAGAATCCGTCTTACATGGGCGGCATATGGAAAATGAAAATACATATTGAAAAACAAAAAGATTCGTCAATACTTAAAAACCAAAGTTTTTAACCAGTGTATATTGCCAATTATGACATATGGTTCACAGACATGGACATTTACAACAAATAACGAGGACAAAATTGTTAAAACTCAAAGAGCGATAGAAAGAAACAGATGCGATGGACGGACGACCTGAAGAAGTTGGCGGGTTTATGATGGATGAGAAGTGCCCAGAATAGGGACTAATGCCGGCAGATGGGAAAGGTCTATGTTCCAGGATGGACAACAAGGGGCTAATCAAGAAGAAGAAGATTAAAACTAGAAAATTTAAAATTGTTAAAGCACCTTTAACAAAAGAATTGAATTGCTATGAGATTATTCGTATTTTCAAAAATGAGGGGGGGGGCTACAATATAAAATCCTGAAAACACAAATTCCACATTATCTAACCGCAATCATCTTCTCATTCCTAGAGAATCGAAAATTCACAGTCCGCATTAATGCCTCCATCTCTAGTATCTCGGACATTCGCGCTGGAGTTCCGCAAGGAAGTGTATTGGGGCCTACGCTATTCAACCTGTTTATCTACGATATTCCCATTCGCAACATGAGCGAATTCGCATTATTTGCTGATGATATAGCTATTATCACTCAGCATACCAATTTCTATACTGCGATCAATCAACTCCAATCAGCCATCAATATTCTAAACCCATGGATCAGAAAATGGTGCATCACACTAAACTCCAGCAAGTGCGTCGCCAAAATATTTACTCTCA
>JABXWE010086854.1:0-10940 GCA_014611495.1 Limonius californicus
TAATATTCTTTAAGTGTCTCGTGTGAGGAAACTAAGCACTATAGGAAGTTCGTGTTAGTGTTTTTGAGGACTGTATTTCTTACAGAAGAGTGCTACCTGAAGCTTTTAAGGTATTTAAAGGACACCCTGTATATACCAGGTTACTTTATCATGAAAAAAACCACTGTAATATTGCTTTAAAATTTCCATAACCATTAGTTTCAGAGACTACTCAAGATGAGGCAAGGATAATCGCTGAACTATTAATTGTTTGCATATTTCAAATTTTAATATATTAAAAGCAATCTGTTCAGGGGCTTTTAGTTACATTAAAACTTATACCAAATTACGTCACCATGAACACAATAACCTAAATATGGTTATAAAGATTAGTTCCTGTTGCCTTTAGTTAGAGACAGTAGCTACGAAGAGACGAGGATGATCGCTGAACAACTAATGAATCTGTGATGAAGTGTTTAGATACATTAGAACCTATACCAAGTTACTTCATCATGCAGATGAAGTATACAAATATATTTTTCAAGTTTCTGTAGTCTTGAATTATTACAATAAGTAGGTAAAAAATTATCATATGTGTGAACAGCTGGTAGGGGTTTTTGAGTGGATATGGTTTGTGTTTTTGTCTTTTATCCAAGTATCCAAATACTAACCACTCTATTTAAATTTAAATTCTGTGACACCATTGTTGATATCTTCTGTGTACATTTTCGAAGTCCCTTTGCCTACAAGTTATATTTGAATAGTATTACATACATAAGATTGTCATTATTAAAAGATATTCGTAGTTTTTCAGAGTTAACTAGTAGTCATTGCTCTGTAAGTCATCAGTAGTGGCTATTAAAAACAAGTCGACCATATATTATAAAATAGTTAATTGAAGCAAATATTAAGTTTAAATTTTCATAGTAATTAACATATTATGTATTATTCAATTTTATATATATTATATACATACATATAAGATAAGTAGTACAAATATGTTTAGTAGCACATAATTTATTTCTACTTCGGCTTATACAAGGTGTTCCAAAATGGGTGCCTTGCGTAAACGAAATTTAACATTTATTTAACTACTAACAACATATTTTATGAAATTCTTAAACAGCAGAAATTAAACTGATTCAGTAGAGTTAGCATTTACTTTTACTTATAGAGTTGCACTGCATGCAAAATTGTATAGTCAAGGAGAGTATATTTAAAAATGACTTTTAAATATTTTCGTATTTTACGAGGAAGTTCTTTTCACAATATCATTAATACCTAAACATTCGTTTTTACCTAAATTGTCTAACTGCAAATATTTCTTTACTGTCCGTATGCTTCCACAGTGTAGTAAATATAATAAATATAGAAAAAATAATCAAATTTAATAAACATTAGAAACTAATAAATACAGAAATTATTTTAAAATACTCTCTTCGTTAGAAGCATTGTTTTCGGGATTTTTCTTAAATACTTAAAACTCAACTTTTAAGATTTTAACAATTTTACTCAACATTGAACAACACTAATTAAAGTTTTAACTAAATATGATACCGTGTCCAATATTTTTGCCTTACATTGGAATGTTTGTAGCTACCTTGAATGTTTTTATTATTGTTTGTAGAAGGAACATTTCAGTCAGGTATAATTTACAAACTGTCTCCGAAACGACCCAAACCATTAATCAACATTTAATAATAGTTATAATGGTGCTTTTAAGTATTTACTGTGCCTATAAAGTACGCATTACATGTGTTAAGCAAACATTTCCAACTTACCCACTATTATGTACATTGTCCCGCTGTTCACAAAATAATGACATTGTCACTGGGTGCGTTTACAAACGGCACACTTTAGCGCCTTTTTGAAAAGCAGCACTAGAGAAACTAACTCGTGTAATGTATCCGTTTAGCTATTGTGTGTGACCGCACAAAGGCAACATCGTTAAATTCTTAGCGGCTCCTGTTTGCCAACAATCTGCCACACAAGACACCTAAACAAGGCTTATTTTCTTAGTGTTCTTTCTTAACAAAGAGCATTCTGTAGTAGAGGCACTTCTAAACGAAGGAATTCGAGGTATACCTGAGATTACCTGACTGTTAAAATCCCTTTCAAATTGCCAGACGGTCTGGAATTCAAAAAGGCCTATTTGGGTGCACGATTGAACCATATTTCACTTTGCGGCGTTGTTGGGACAAATTGATTGTGACGTTGGGTAGAAAGCTGTTAGTGCACCTCCTACAAGTGCCTGTTCTGCATTGTTCACCTGCCCGGGAAGCCGTAAGTAACAATTTTCGATACCAAACCTTTAGGTTTATCCCGCTTCTGCAGTATGATTGGAAAAATTTTCGATAAAGGAAAACTGGAAAACAAAACCTGTGTCTGTACATAAGTTAAACAGTTTATAACAGTTACTGCAATTATATAACAATCAAACTGTTAATTCCAGAACACAAAATATTTATTCGTTTATTAGTTTTTCGAACTTAGTGCAAGCCAGTCTTTGAATTACTGACAACTTTAGATAGATCGTATACAAATTCTTTGAAGATGTTAAATAACTGGTGAAGCACACACTGGTGTGAGGTGATCTAGCTATCACCACAGCGAAGTTTTTGTTCTGTATAGAAAAATAACATTATTTGATTTAAATAAAGAATTATGTCGGACAACAGCTGGATAGATTTAACAAAATACATACTAGATGTACCATGCAGTTATTGTTGAACATACTTCCAATAAATATAAATTTCTAATTATGTATATTCAATTATAACCTAAAGCAGCCTATAAATACAGTTAGGTACAGATCACATTTACCCTAACCTAAGTTCTAAATCTAAATGCATATCAAACTGCATTTAACGCCATCGATTCACAGATTTTATTTAGATTGAACAACTTTTCAAGTTCAACTAGTTTTCATTGTTGTAAGAATGTTATAATTTCTGTTTAAATTTGAACACTCCTTGCATATATTGGAAATTATGGACCGACTAGGGCAGAATAAAACTAATATGGGATATTTCAAGAAATTAATCAGAAATTTTTAGTTAAAGGGCATACTTATCTACTCTGTGGCAGGGATTTTGTCCTCATTGTAAAAAAGACTAATAATGTGTTTCTAGTGATTTAGAATAGAGGATTAAAGCAACACGACATAATAATCCCTTTGATCTAGTTACAATGGATGGTGAAGCATTTCTTGATCGGGAATCTACGGCTTAATACGATTAAGCTAACAACCATACTTAAAGTTTTCAGGATTAAAAAAAGCAAGATTAATTAATTACGGTACATGCAAAGAACATGGAAAACTGGACTCAAATAAATGTGTTAAAAAAGGAAGTAATCGGATTTTAGAAAGATAGTAATTCATAAACTAAATCAACACAACAGACTAAACAGAAAATTGTGATTGGTTTTAGAAGAGACAAAAGTCAAATTTATATGCTCATTTTGTTATTTGACAATGTGGTATACAAGAATGGGTCAAAGGAGGAAGACGAGAGGGTAACCATCACATCCTAAGAATGTGAGAAACTAGACTGGTCAAACTGGCATAAGACATCTCTTCTCGAGGAAGAAGGTGCCCTGGTCAACCTCTCAAGAGATGAAAAGATATTCTGGACTAAAATAAGCTTAAAGTTTAATATAAAGATGCAGAAGAAGTAGAAGCGACATTTGAGCCCCTAAATTCTATACACAATTTAGTCCGAATAGTATTTTAGATTTGAAGCATAAACTTTAATGTAGTTACAGTTAGTCGTCCACGTTTCACAATTTATCTTGGAAGAACTTGTATAGGACCCATCCAGGTTTGTCAAGTAATTCAACGCTCATTTTCAAAGGGTGGACAAGCCTAAGAATCTTATACGAAGAACCGAATGCCTGCGAGCGTTACGCTTCTGTAAAGAAATATTTTGTATTCTAGTAACTGTAGCTTTGATAACTATTAAATAATTGCAGTAAATATTATATATTTACTGTATTTCGTAAGGGTTGAAACTAAACTAACTGTATTTTTTCAGGGTTGAAGATTTAATTTCCTCAGATCCAATTTGCTGCTCGCACCTGACAATTAAACATGTTTGCCAGTTCGTAAAAAGCGTTTATTATTCTCTAACAATAATAGAGACGAAGGCGTCCCGCTAGGAGTTCCCCACTGAGTTGCCCACGTCCCACCTGACTACCCTTTCAGCCCGTTCTGCCTCCCACATGTCCTAATAAAGGAAGCGATTGTATTGTTTTCACCAATGCATAAAAGGGTTACAAATAACGCCGTTAATATTCCGTTCCGTTTAATAGAGGCGATTATCCTCACCGTTGGGACACTCAGCGAGTATGACTGCCCATTTTAATTTCCGTTAGTAGAAACTTAATTGTAAATTGAAGATTAGGCCTAAACGTAGCGACCTTTTGTTAAATAATTGCTGTGTACTTAGTATAATTGGAAGTAAAAGTTAATCAAAAGCTGCAGCACGAAGATGGAATAACTGGCAAGTTTGTATTGGTGAAAAGCTCTTTGAGAAATGAATGTTGTTTTCTTAGCTGAAGACTGATTTAGTTTTAAAGGTTGCAATCAAATTTCAATTTTAAACATATTGAATAACAATAACATTATAAAAAGTGAATAAAATTCAGGGGATAAACATTAAAATAACTAACTGTAAGGGATGTTCCTATTGAAAAACAGATACTTTCCTTGTTACGTATGGCTACAATAAGCGCTATTTACGTTTAAGTACTTGGTAAATAATAATTGGACTGTTGGTTGTCGTCTGTAGACGGATAGTTTTTCTTACATAATATCGATATCAAACTAACATCGCATATTCATTGGTTTGCAAATTGTGACTCAGATATATTTAGTAAGATAGATAATATCAGCAACATACGTACTCTAAAAAATGATACAAAAAATCAATCTGAAATAGTTAGATCGTATTTCCTTAAGCTCTATTTTAAGAAACCCAGAGATAATTAATTGAATTTACAAGATTCAATTCGAAGCTAATTATAGCAGTTCAATTTAACACAATGTTATTCAAAAGTTTTCCCATCCTAAAAGTGGTTGACGCAACCCAACATACAGAGATTAGAATGACATTTGAGATCAGTGATCTTTTTGGAAGAACTACCTTCTGTCACGTTGATCACTTACTGGAGTAACTAACAGTTTTAGTAATATTAATTGTATTAGTATTTAACTCCACCAGAATGGAAGGAAACATAGCGCTTCGATTCATAAAAACCGAAGAAAGGACAAATGGGAAAACTATAGGGGAATATCAGTAACAAGCACCCCTAGGAAACTGTATGGGAGACTCATAAAAATTAGAATAGAAGAAGAATATAAAAATCAGGTACTCGAAGAGCAGAGTGGATTTAGAGCGGGGCAATCATGTACTGATAATGTATTTTGCCTGTCACAAATAATACAGAAAATAATAGCCACAGGAAGGGAGATCCATTTGGTGTTCATGGACTTTACAAGAGCCTACGATAGTGTCCTCCAGAAAAAACTTTGGGAGACATTAAAAAACGCAAAAATTAGCAGAGTATTAATAAGAGCGGTTCAGGAATTTTACATCAACCAACTATCAAAAATCAAGGTTTAAAAATATGGAGAGACAATTGTAATAGAATGGGATTACTAGTGGATGATGATACAACACTGTATTCACTATACTTTGCTGACGACCAGGTGATCATAGCACAGGACTACGACGACATTTCATACATGACCAGGAAATTGCAGGAAGAATGCTTACGGTGGGGTTTGGATATACATTTTAACAAGGCACAATGTCTGTTAATAGGGGTGGATAAGGCAGAAATTATATTAGACAGTGGCGAACGAATGAAGAAATGCCATAACTATATATATTTAGGGGTGAAACTAGACAAAATTGGAATATATGAAGAAGCAATAACAGAAATAATGACGCAAGGAAAGCAAGCAATTGCGATACTGAATTCGGTACTATGGAGCAAAAGTATAAATAAGAACACTAAACATATGATGTATAACACCATTGTAAAAATAATTATTACTTATGGAGCTAAGGTATAGCAAATCATTAAAAACACAGTAAATAGATTAAGGGCCCTAAAGATGGATTTTTGGAGAAGATCAGCGAGAGTATCTAAACGCGATAGAATTAGAAACGAAACAATTAGAGAAAGAATGGAAGTACATGGAAAAGGACAGAATACAAGAGATTGAGACGCAGCAACTAATATGGTATGGCCACGTGCAAAGAATGAGCCACACGCGCCTTCCGAAGAAAGAAAACCATCAACTGGATTCCTTCCAAAAAAATAGAGGAAGATCCCGACGAAGTTGGACAGACGGAATATATGAAGCATTAGAAGCAAAGAAATATAGATCTTGAACTATGTAGGGATCGTGATAGATGGAAGAACGCATTGGGAACCGTTAGACGGCTAAGACCTTAAAACTGGTCAAGAAGAAGCAGTATTTAACAAGAGGAGCACTCACTGGTGCAACCGTACCATAGTAAAAACTAAAAAAGTAGAAAACAACAAAAACATTCATGGCAAAGTTGTACCCCAATTAGAGAGTCTGATGGAGTGATATCACATCTTCTTCCTAGCCATGGATTCACACCTCTTCTTCCTGTGCAATTTTAGCAATTCCTAACAAACATGGATGGTATCAAAGTTGTTGTAGTATATTGAGTTCTACTGTTTCTAACAACTCGGGTAAAATGTTCTGTACGAAATCCGAGCATTGTAGTCAGATAAATTCTTATTGAAGAAGTGGGTTCCATTAATATTTCCAAAACAAAATGCTTTGAAAATGGGTTACACATATTCAGTGCGGAGTCTCTTGTGCCAAATAGAGCCAGTTATGCCTATTCTTCACCACTGTATAAGAATTTTGATCGATCGCTAAACAATACATAATTTAAGGAAGATGGAAAAAAAAAGTTTATTCTCAAGGAAATTACAAAATTGCAATCTTCTTCGAGGGCCATTTGCGTTCAGGTTGTGCACCACCTAATGTGATAAAATACATTTGCTTCGAGAAAACTTTTAACTGAAACTCTACCAGTACCTATATTTGTCCTTAGATTTCTCTGAGTTACATGGGGATTTTCATTCATCGCCTGTAGTATTGCTAGTTCATTTTCCATGTTGGTAGTCGTTCTGGGCTTACATCTTTTGCAGCCAATAAATTTATCTTCCTTTTTGTTTAATTTCTATTCGTCTATATATTTCTCAAGTTGGTGGTTTTCTAGTTGGGTTCCGCCTGAGATATAAATAAGTAGGCAACAGAGAGCAGTGATTTTGGATGCCATGTAATATGTATGTTGGGTTGCATCAATCATTCCTGTATGTATTGGCTCTTCGTTTAGGAAATGTCCGGTTTTCAATATTTGCCGAAATAAAAGTATTGCTTTTCGAATGCATCATAAAAAAACATTCTGGCAAATTATTTATAATGGTATATTGAGGTTCTTTCAAATAATCAAATTTTCATATACCATATCTTCCAAATTAGATAATTCAATGGATTTAAATGTGGTGGATAGGGTGAGCAATCATTTTCTGTAATAAATGATACTACTTATTCTTCTTCGAGTGTTTTATCTCTTACGAGACGTAGCGATCTTCTCTGCTATGCCTGTGTTGCGCGTTTTAAAATACCACAGACATAGCTTAATGTGGGCTCCGAACCATGGGAAGTGTAAATACTTCTACTTCAAAGAAGAATTACTAGGCAGAATACGTCGCTGGTTGGTCATTGTCCTGCGAGGGAGAGCGGCCCTTAAAAATTCGATCTTCCGGTACTGGGAATTGAACCTAGGGCCTACAGCGTAGAATTCTAACTTGCTAACCTCTAGCTCACGACCGCCTCAAAAATGATACTACAGTGACCCTTAAAACTGATTTATTTAATAACTAAATGTCCGATTTTGGCGTTGATGTTTATTTAGTAGGCCTCAGAACGTTTTATAGACGTGCAATTTAATCTTTCTTCTACAAGTATCTAACTTTACAAGTTATAGTTAGCAGAAAATTATTCCTTCCAACAGGATGGGTTTTTTCTGTCCCATCCGGCATTTCCTTTATTTAGCTATCTACCTCAATGGACATCTTGTAGCCATTTAATAGCCTGCAGGGTATAAAATAGGTATCTTGCGTGATAAGGAGATATGAACCTGCGGAATGCAATCTTTCTTTTGATTTTTTGATTAGCGATTGTTGTTGCAGCTTAATGAAGTTGATCAATCCGCTATTGTTGGTAATCTAATATATACCGCAAGATGGTTTAATCAGTTGGAGAATATTGTGAATATTAACGCTATCCTAAAAAATTAAATTAAATCTTTTTATCAACACCGTTATATTCGATTCCTTATCCGGTCCAGGGCTTAGAACCGTGTACTTGAACGCTGGAAAGAGAATTGCAGCCAGTGCAAAAGTCAATACGTATAGTATACCATAAAATATATTAGTAACAGAGTCTTAGCATTGTTCTGCTTGTAAGAAAATCAGGTAAATATTGAAATTGCGGTTGGGTGTATTATACTCTTAAACGCTGGTTGTTTGTAATAATGCGAATAAATCCACGTATGTCGTAAAAGTAGATTGATTTTACCGTAGTTTAGTGCTACTTTTGGCAATTTTTTATCAGAAGTTATTAAATTTCTTTACCTTATTTCAATCGTGAATGTGTCGTCTTGCAGCTTAGATACCGCGATTTATCCCACTAAATTATTTTATATAAAAAGACTGATAACGCTATGGGCCTTTCCGTATTTTTTCCAAACAAATATTTTTTTTTTCATTCTTCGTTGTTCCATCAAGAAACAAAATAATACACAACCAAAATTTGAAACGATGATCAGAATACACCATTGCGGACAATATAATGACCTACATACTGCGAACCAATTCAAAGAAGTTTTGTAACAGAGAAAGTGGTGTTTACACCGGTCCTAGTATCCTATAGTGATAGTTAAAACAAGATCGTCATTGAATAAAGAAGAGACTGCAGAGTCATGAAAAAGACTATTTTAAGCAAGAACTTACAAATATTATGAAGCATTGAAGCAGAAGACAACAGGAAAATAGTGGAAAGCTTTGATATTTGAGGTTATGTTTACAACGCCCAGACTTCTCAGAATGAATTTGCACTTACATCATTTGTGAAGGTCTTTACTATTGCTAACCAGGCGTTTAACACGTTATTTGCAAATTTATGTATTATTTTGGCTTAATTACAACAAATAACAAAATATAACAAAACATGGCAGCTCTGATTTAGGACTGTGTGTTAAATTCTTTGATTAGAAAGAATTAGTGGAATGGCCTATTGTGTGGGCGCGCTGTCAAGATACGCTAAATTAAATGTGTTACCATTAAGTTAATTTAATACATTATAAAAAGAATTATATCATTTTATATATCATTAACATCAGGGAAAAGAGTTTCGCAATAAATTTTAATTAACGCTACATTCGAGCAATTTTCAGTTTATGTTGCTTTCAAAATTATGAGGTAACATGTAGACATGCCTAATGTGCAGAACATAAAATTATTTTTTATTAAAACTTACATGAAAAATAACCATTTTATCATGCAACCCAATCCGAAGGTTAAATAAAAGAATTAATTAATGGCCCCCGCAGGGTATTTTCTCCCATTTATTTAAAGTCGTATTTCTTATCATTACAACAAAATCCAAATTTTGAACACAGAAATATTGCAATATTTTGTTCAAATTTCAAACCTATTCAAATTCCAGTACTAAAACCAGTTTTCAGAAACTCGGAATCCGGAACCACAAGTTAGGCAGATTGTTATAGTAGTAAAAGCTTGTGCGTAGGTTGACATCTGTTATGCTATAATAAAAACTCAGGAATTTTTTGAAAATATAGCACTAAAGGCAGGACCGATTAAAAAAAATAGGTATGGACGGCCGTTTACTAAAAATTGGTTAATCCGTATAACCAAAATTTTTAAAAACGGCAATATGTGACTTGATTGGCGTACGAGATTTTTTACTAACTACCAGGCTTATTCAAAATCTAAGGGCCGTTTAAGTTTTCCCGCAAAATTAGGGGCGCAGTCAATTTGGTACATTATGGAGGTGCTTTGGTGGTGGTTGAGCTAGTCACATGTCAGTTTACCGTGGTTCTGTCAATGTATTCAGTGGTATAATAAGGCGCTAAAATGAATACTATGATTGAGAATCCCGCTGTGTAAGCGCCATGATTCGATTTCTCGATTTCTGGAAGTGATGGCGATGATTACCTGAATCAAACTGTGACTGGCGACGAGCCTAGGATTTCGTACACAAATGTTGAAACCAAGCGACAATCAATGCAGTGGAAACATAAAAGTTCCCCGAAAAGAAAATAGTTTAAATTAACGTTCGAGAAATGAAAACTATAACTGTTTTTGGGGTAGGAAAGACGAATTGTTTGTTGATTTCCTGGAACGTAAGACCGTAAGATAGTTGAGAAGATCGATTTAGAACAAAAGGTCGGGATAGCTGATGTCTGGAGTGCTTTTGCAAGACAACGTCCAACCGCACGCTGCGGCTCACACTGTGCAACTCAGTGACCAATTCAATTGAGAAATTTGTATGCGTTCCCCATATGATCCCGAAATAGCCCCGAGTGACTGTCAACTCTTTCCCCATTTTAAGAATTTTGTAAGCACTTGCGATCGTTTTTTGAAGAACGACTACCTCGAAACCGCGGTACAAAATTGGTTTCTGTCACAGGAGACAACCCTCTATGGCGAGAATATACAAAAATTTGTACCGCGATATGATACGTGTTTAAATTGGAATGACAAATAGTTTAGAGATGTGTCTAAGATTCAAGTTTAACATTTTTTTTCAACTTTATCGGCCTTTAATTTCCGAATAAACCCGGTATTTATTAGTTATTGTTTTCCATTTCAAGATGAATACT
>JABXWE010086856.1:0-11190 GCA_014611495.1 Limonius californicus
TATATTATAGTCGTAGAGAAACACATTTTTACAACGTATTCAAAATGAAGTTGTAAAAATTATCCTAGGGTGCTTTAGCCTCTTAAAATTATGCAGTGTTTCAAAATCAACCAAATTTTAGTGAGTAATGACATTGAAACTAAATCAGTTTTCCAATTCATTGAAAACTTTAGGACCCCAGTAACGTAAATTTACCAATGCCTGACACTGGTCCTTAACCTGACACCTTTAACTTTTTTATCAAAAATAAACATAAACGGAACTTTAAAATGACCCCGGTTTGCTGAGTAGTTTTCATACTTCAGGGTTGGTAACATTGTTTACAAAAATTTTATGATGATGTTTCGTTAAGATTTGGTGTTAGATTTGTGTCACGAAAAATAGTGTCTAATAAGGTGAGTTTTTTATACTTTATCAAACTATAATAAGATTTTTAGGGTTATGAATGAGGGTGTCAGCTATTGGGTTGCAAAAATCTAAATAAATCCAATGCCTAACACATGTGTCAGCTACTGGGTATATGAAAAAACATGCTACAATGGTCTCTATTACATAGAATCAAGATGATTATATTGCTGTGAAATTATGGTGCTGAAATTTTAAGTGCATCCAATAGCTGACATCCGCTATCAGCTACTGGCTATAAGGTGTCAACTATTGGTATTAACTGTGTCTGTTTTATTTTTGCAGTTTCATCATGTCAAAAAAATATTAAAATATGATTAGATACAACCTGATGCAGCAAGCACTGGAGGTTGTGAAACGGAACCATGTTTCAGTTAAATTTGCAGCTAAGCAGTTCAACGTTTGGAAGACCACACTTTTTACAAAGTTAAGGGAAAATATCCAGAAAAAAGGTCAAATGGATCCAAAAACGAATCTTCTGGAGGAGGAAGAGAAAACCATAATTGAATGAATGTTTAAAAGCGCCGATAGAGGCTTTCCAATAACGAAATCTCAGCTGCTAGATTCCGTTGAGATGTACATAAAAAAATTGTACAGAACAACTACTTTTAAGGAGAGAAAACCGGGACCCAATGGTTCAAATTATTTATGAGAAGACATGCAGAAGTATCAGCCAGAATGACACAATATCTATTCCGAGCAAGGGCGTCTAAAACAGAAGAGAGCCTAAAGAAATGGTTTAATTAAAAGCCCACACGCGCGTTTTAGAGGATCCAAGCAGCGTGTTTAACGCTGATAAAACAGCAATATTTTTACCTCCAAAGAGGAAAAAGTTCCAGTGCGTACAGGAGAGGAAGCTGTTTATTCGTTTACAAGTAACGATGAAAAGGAGTACCTTACTACTCTGATAGGATCAAATGCGCTTGGTCAATTAATGCCTCCTATGGTAGTATTTAAATATGAGCGAGTACCATCAGTTATTATGAATGAACTGCCCAATCATTGGGCTTTTGGAAGAACAGAATCTGGATAGATGACTAGTGCAACTTTCTTTGAGTATATTGCCAACATATTCCATCCATGGTTGATAAACCAGAAGATTACATTACCTGTAGTACTATTCGTCGATGGTCATTCAAGCCATTTAACTTATTCTTTGAGTGAATTCTGTAGTGAAAATGGTATCCACTTGGTAGCACTTCATTCCAATGTAACACATATTATACAGCCAATGGACGTGGCCGTGTTTAGACCCCTCAAATTGTATTGGAAGCAGGCAGTAGATTTGTTTAAAGTAAAGAATTCAGGAGTGAAATTAAAACGTGAACAATTTGCACCTCTCATGGATAGTGTATTACAATAGCTAAAGCCTGAATCATTCTTCAATGGATTCCGATGTTGTGGAATCTATCCATTTGACAAATATGCTGTTAATTACAACAAACATTGCAAGAATAAAATTGACAACCAAACGGCCAAGGAACCTGTTTCAAAGGAGATGTTTGAGAATAGTAACTTGGAAAATGCCGATGCGTCTCAGGAACAGGACTTTATCATTATCATTTACAATAATAAATATTACCCTGGGCAAATAAAAAAAATTAATGATACGGAAAAGACGTATTTGGTGATGGCAATGGTGCAAAGCGGGTACAACTTCAGATGGCCAGAAAAAGAGGATACCTTGTGGTATTAACGGGAACAAAGTTTCTAAAATTAAAAAACCAAAACCCGTAAACTCAAGAGGTAATTACCATGTACCTGAAATGACCATTTAGGTGGGGTAAAAGTATTTTTTGTTTTTTTTTTGTGTTTTGTAAATGTTCAAATTTGAATAAATGATCTATTATCCAGCTAATTTGTGTTTCTTTAAAATAAGTATCACATTTTAGTAATATAGGGCAGTTGTCAGGTATTGGTCATTATAAAATCAGACTTAGGACTGAAGCAGAAATAGATGTGTCAGGTATTGGGCAAAAAATATAACATCTTAAAATATTTAAAAAATATAAAATATATTAATATTACTCTAAGCTATTAATACTGTGTCAAGAGCGACACTTGAGCTTCATTTTCCACTTATAAAAAAAAATTATCGACCCATCTAAATTATTTCTATGGGCTAATATATATAAAATCGATCCTTAAGGTGTCAGGCATTGGTACGTTTACGTTAGTAACCATTAAACAGGGGTTTTTAACTGCTGTTAAAAGTATACAGTATTTCAAGCTCCTAAAATCAATCAATTATTAGTGAATCATGGCACCCAAACTAAAACAGTTTTCCTATTTAAACCCACCCGGGTTCGAATCCGGACGCCGAGGTCGGTTTTTTTTTTCTGAGCGATAAAAAACGCTAAAACGGCCCTTGTTCTCGGATAGCAAGTAAAATCGTAGGCCCCGTGTCCAAGTGTTGTTGGGCACGTCAAAAGAACCCTCAAACAGGCTAAATTTCCAGGTGTGGTAGCATCGCTCCCTGGCGTCGGTTGTTAGACATAGTAGCAGAAATAGGCCGACGTTGAAATAAAAAATAAAACAAACAAACCCAAAAATATTGTTTTGCGATATTATAGCCACAATCTAGTTGTAAAAATTTAATAAGCTGTTTTAAGCTCTGCTAAAATTATACATGGCGTTTCAAGCACCCAGGCTGAACCAAATTTCCTATTTAAATCTTTAGAATTCCAAAAATCTTTAACATCCTAAAAAATTGCATTTTAACCAAAGCCTTAACTTCGCAAATTATACAAAACGTTTTAAACTATGTAATAATTAAACAGGGTCGTTGAAGCTCTTAAATTCAAACGCATAGTGGCTAGTCATGACTCCTGGACAAAAAATATTTAGCATAGTTAATTCTTGATCTTAAAACGTATTTTTTAATTGCCATTATAGTCAATACTTATAATAAAAATTAAACAGTATTTTGAATTCTGTTACAGAGGTGCGGGCAGATTGTAAGTGAGGATATGTAAACAAAAACAGTTTCGTATTTAAATTTTTAAGATCCCAAAATATGCATTTTTAATACCAGTATAGCAAACATCTACTTGCAAACATTTTACATGGTTTTTAAACTCTATTAAAACTATACAGGATGTCAGTGATGCTCTACATCAGGCCGATATAAGTGAATCATGAAACCTGTACTAAAGATAGTTTATAAATTTAATCCTTTAAAATCTCAAAAACGCAACTGCTTCATACCATTACAACCAGGATCTAATTGTAAAAATTATAAGAGATGTTTTAAGCTCTGTTGCAACTATACAGTGTATTAAGCACTTATAATACGACAGATTGTGGCAAGTTATAACATCTGAACTAAAAACAGTTTTCCAATTTAAATTTTTAAGGTCCCAAAATGAAACTTGTAATACCAATACAGCGAAAATTTAGTTGTAAAAATTATAGATGGATCTTTGAGCTATGTTAAAATTGTATTCGGTGATTCAAACAAATTAAGCTGATTTTGGCAAGTTAACATTGGCTAAAAACAGTTCTTATCTTTAAACTTTTAGGAACCCAATAAATGTGGTTTTTGAATACCGCTATAGTCATACAAATTATACACGGTGTTTTAGCCTCTGTTATAATATAAAGGCGTATCCAGAGAAGGGGGGGGGGGGCAAGGATGCCTTCCAAGATGGAAAAAATTAAAATAAAACAGAAAATATAAACAACAAATTTCTGAAAAATTGATTAATAGGTTACTTGTTGGTATGTCAACATTTTGAAAGAAACTCATTACGAAATAGACCCTCGTGCCATCTGTTAAAAGTCATAAGAACTACAACCTGTACATGTATTATACACGTACAGGTTTTAGTTATTATGATTTCTCACAGATGAATGTATAGTTAGCCCGTGGCAACAAGGAGCTTTCTAGAATAATCTAGTCTCATTTCAGGAGGCATCAACAACGAGAATATTCCAGAAGCTATTTCCCTCGTACATATATAAGAGCGCGCGCATTTCGCTTAAAGTCAGTGCAGTTATGTTACATTCACACAAAGGTCACAAGTGTGTGCAATTTACGACAGTAAAGTTTGTTGTTTCGTGCCATTTACTTTATTTCAAATTATACAAAAATGGATATTAGAAAGTTTTATGGTAAGAATGGTAATGGCGGTTGTCACGAAGATGATATTGGAAATATCGTCGGCCTGGCGACCACTGTGCCGGTTGATAAGAAAAAACATCTTCTGGAAAATGGCTGGGTACCTTCGAAGAACTACGATTTTGCGGCAGATGCCAAACACCTCGAGAGGAAATTCAATCACCAGTGGGTGGACACATATCCACCATGGTTAGCTTACTCAAGGCGACTCAAAGGCGAAATCGCGGGTATTTCGGGAAAGAACAGCTTTCTATTGGATTACGTTTCTTCGATGAAAAGACCAACACAATCGAAGAATTTTAGGCTTTGTAGAGCTTGAATGGCTTGATGCCAAAAGTATTCCCAAAGCTATTGAAGATTGTGTGACAAATTTCAACCGAGACCCCGCTAAGTGTATGGGGTTACGCTTCGACGGATTTCCACCATGTCCGGGAAAGAAGAGAATGTGCAGGCGATCTTGAGGAAAAAGTACAATAAAGCCTTGAATTTCCATTGCTCCTCGCACAAGCTATACCTTGTCGTGAACGACTTAAACATTATCCCAGAAATTCGAAACTGCGTTGGAACAATCAAGGAGATAATCATATTTTTTCGCGAGTCCGTTTTACGACGCAAGCTTATTGCAAACATTCCTAGATTATGTGGGGGTAGATGGTCAGAGAAGTACAAGAGCATCCGTGTTTTTAAGGATCACTTCGTCGATGTTGTTGAAGCATTAGAGACATTAGCTGAAGAGGGTAATGCAACAACAAGAAACAACGCATATCAAATGCATACACCAGCGTGCAGATCTTCATTTGTTGTGTCAGTAGCATTAATTGAAAAGCATTCCTCTATACTGGGACCCGCAGCAAATACACTTCAATTGAAGGCACTTGTCGTAGTTAAAGCTAACCAGGACATTCAAACTATTCTCGTCATGTTAAGAGAGCATCGGGAAGATGCGAAGAACGTCATAGCTGACATTTTGAAATTAGAAGGCGACATTGCAAAGTATTTGAATGTTGATATAACCGCCACTCGCGTTGCTGGCCGACCATTGCATAGAAGCAACCTTCCAGCCGGAAATTCACCCAAATTTTGGAAAAGGGCTCTAATAATTCCATCATATTATGTTTAGAAGTCAGGTTTTCTGCAGGCAAATCCTCTGCATTTTCATCGACACATTTTCATCTGAGTAACATGAGAGATGTTTCATTGGAGGAATGGAATGAAAGTACTTCATCTTGTACAACTTTTTACAATTTGGAAGGCATCGAAGCAAAAAGGGAATTGTGGTTCAAAATTTGGAATGAGGTAAAAGAAGCGCCAAATATCATAGAGGTTTTAAAAAAGAGCGAATGGTTTTTTCCAACCATTAGAAAGGCGCTACTGATTTTGCTTGCATAGCCCTGCACAACAAGCACTATAGAGCGTTCATTCAGATCCCTTCGTTGAATTAAAACATGGCTTAGAAGCACTATTGGTAAACAGTTATGATAAGCATTCATCGTCAATGAGTTTTCGCAAACAAGGAACAATTAGTGAAAGCTGTAGTTCGAAAAATTACAACTAATCCTCGCAAACTACTGTTCAAAATAGTATATTGTGTATCTAGGACGAAAAACGTAACATTCCCGGACAACGCCGAGCCCAACAACGCAGGAGTCTGGGAATGTTACTTTTTGTCCAAGATACACATACTATTTTTCCGCCAATCGATACGAGTAATTAAAAAAATTAGGAAAACGTATCTTTTTAAATTTACCATACAATGAAATTCCATGGCCTATGCCCTATAGTGTTTAAAAAATATCGAGTTGCCATGAATACCAGTAATTACAATTTGTTTTTCGATAAATTTGTATTGTCAAGTGAAGTGTCAAACTGGACGTTTTAAAATGTGCTGTGGCTGATTTCTTTAAAATTTCAAAGGAAAATATTAAAAAAGATGAGTGTTGAAGAATTTTCTATACCTGGGACTCCTCCGGAATTGCTGGAAGTTGTAAATAAGGCGACAATAAGTTTACTGCCAAAGAAATCAATGGAAAAGTACGAAGGTGCATATAAACGTTTCGTGGACTATCGTCGGGATAAAGCTACTACTTCTTTTTCGGAGAACGTTGTAATGGCATACTTTTTGGAACTATCTTCAAAGATGAAGTCGTCAACTTTGTGACAAATTATTCCATGTTAAGGTCAACGCTTGCCATTAAAGATGATGTTGATATATCTAAATTTGAAAAACTTCGTTCCTTTTTGAAAAAGCATTATGAAGGTTTTAGGGCTAAAAATCAAAGATTTTAAGTAAAGATGAAATAAACCAATTTATTCTGGAAGCTTCACATTTTGAATACTTAATGATTAAGGTAAATTGCTAAATTTAAATTTTTGATGAAATTTACAAACCTATTTATTATTTTTCCAGGTCGCTTTATGGTTGGTGTTTCGGGTGCGTGTCGACGGGATGAGCTAATCCGAATGACTATAAATGATATACAAGACCTACAGTTTAAGCTTATAATTAGCATACCAGATACGAAAACAAAAAAACCAAGATCATTTGTTGTTAATGAAAGTTACTTAAATATGTAGCGGAAGTATGCTGCATTAAGACCAAAAAATATGGAAAGTGAACGATTTTTCTTTAAATATAATAAAGGAAAAAGCTATGGACAGGTTGTGGGAGTTCATCAATTTGGAAAAATTCCACAAATTGTTGCAACTTATTTAAACTTGCCAGACCCAAAACAATATACAGGCCATTGCTTCCGTCGGTCTTCTGCCACTATATTAGTTAAGCACATATAACAACTTTGAAAAGACACGGGGGATAGAGTTCCTCAAATGTTGCAGAAGGATACATCGAGGATTCTTTAAACAACAAAGTCGAGATAGCAAATAGAATTTTCACTGTAGAAAATGTGCAAGAAAATACTTCTACCAGTTCTTGTTATGTTACTAATAGTTTCAATGATAATATTAATCATAGTTCTGACAATGTTCTTTCCAGTTCTAACAATGTCGCCCACTGTTCAAATAATCTTGCTCATTTCTCAACAAATAATGTTCCCTCATTGTTCACTAATTGTACTATTACTGTGAATATAACAAATACTAATTAATTTGCTATAACATATGTAACGAAAATAATAAACGATTTATCTGTTTACTGCGAATTAATCATCATCAATAATTACATTCGAAAAATATTCCCGGCCTGGGACGGGAATGATATTCCTGTACAGTTTTATTGTAAATTACCTAGCAACGGCTGATGTAATGGAATGTTTGACTTTGCTCAACAAAATTTTATCAATAATGTGTACTAGTACGATCGGCGGAAAATTTATTAATTTATTTTATTAATAAATAGTGTTTTTCTGTTGTAATTCTGTATTATTGCATGCCCTCCCCATAGACCCCCTTCCCCCATAAAAGAAGTTAGATTCATAAAGCTGCCCCCCCCCCCTTCCGTGTTGAGTTGTATACGTCCTTGAATGATACAGAGGATTTCAAGCTCTTAAAAGCACACACATTTTTTTCAGGCATGGCATCCGGACTAAAATCAATTTTGGTATCTATAGAATCTTTAAGATCTCAAAAATAAATTTTTTAAGTTACGCTAAAGCCAAAATGTAGTTGAAAAAATTTTACCTAATGCTTTAAGCTCTATTAAAATTATAAAGGGTGTTTGAGTCTTTTAGCACCTCTGATATTAGCTAGTCATAATACCTGGATTAAAAATGGCATATCGATGGTCTAATTCTAATAGCCCATATCTCCAAAAAAATCGAATTTCAGATTATTCTTTTTATCGGTACAACAGTTTACTGCGCATCTAATGCACATATTCCCGTATCGCCAAAAAATTCATAACTATTTTATTTTCAATAGTTTCAATAGCCCGTATCTGATTCGCGCTTAAACCGGTTGCAATATCCCGTATCCGTTTAGTTTCGGCAAGTAAACGTGGTGCGTGATTGTACTGTTGTCACTAAAATGTCTCTATTCAAGGGATTTTATAACAAAAACGTAAGTAGATGGTGTCTTACTGTGAATAAACTATTGTATGTTGATAGGGTCTTGTTATAAGACTAATTATTTAATGTTCTTTTTAGAATTTTGTAATTATTCAACCATGTTATAAGTTACAGGTTATTTTCTAACCTAAATTTTATGTTTGAATTCAGATACGAGTTATTGTAGGTAAGAATTTTAATTGATTTAATTGCTTTTAATTTTTTAGAAAACAAGAACAGAATTGATGGTGGAGTTAGCTTTAAGTAACAGAACAGCAAGTAATAATTCTGAATTAATCGGTTTTGAACACCGCTTATCTGAAGATAACAGTGAATTCAACACCAGCTCAAATGTATGCGTATCACAACTTGAACAGCCTAACGATGAGGATGTCGCATTTAATTGTTTTGAAACAGACGAAGAAATTAATAAAGCATGTGATAATATTATTCAAAAATTACATAGTCAGGGTCATGATAATACTCAACTTTTAATGTCAGAGACATTTCCTGTGAGCAGTGAAAACACTTCATTTTGCAATAAAACCTGTGATAATCCAGTAGCAGCTAAAAGCAGTGATCTTTCTTGTGATAATCATACTATAAAATTATTAAACATTAGCGATATAGTTTCAAATACTGACCAATATAATGATAATACAAACTTAATCATATTATTCCAAGTCTAGAACTATTTCCACAAAGTATTGAAGATTCTGTTGTTGAAATCAGCCAAAATGTAATTGATGACCAAATCAAGAACCCAAAAGAAGACAATAGCAAGGATCCAATTGAAACCAGTCCGTACCAAAGTAAAAATAATAACGAAGACCAAAGTGATGATGAAGACGAATACCAAAGTGAAGATGAAATTGAAGGTCAAAATGGAGACTTAGATTCGGGTAATACAGAGAAGCATAAAAGAAGAAGAAAATCAAAGGCAAAGTTGTGGAGCCGGAATGTATCAAAAACGAAAAGAATGCTTGGAGAAGTTTATGACGAGTTTGAAAGATCTAGGGAAGGAAAAATTATCAGAGGGATAAAACGGAAAGCACGAGAAATTGGCAAAACCTGTTCATCAAATGTTTGCAAAAACTCGAAAAAAAGGTTCTGCAAAGAATTGTCAGAAGAACAACGTGTAACAATGTTTTCAAATTTCTGGCAAAACATGAATTGGGAAGAAAAAAGAATTTATGTTACGTCTAATATTGAGTACGTCCCTACACAACGTAAAACCACAGAAGGAACCTATAACTATTATCTAAGAAGCAAAGAAAATGTAAAATTAAGGGTATGTAAGAAAATGTTTTTAGCAACACTTGCATTGAAGGAAGATATGATTCATGATTGGTTCAAAACACTTGAGCATGGTTTAAATGTTCCTTCAAGACAAAAACCTATGATAAAGGACAATATTAACGAAGAAAAAAGAGCCCTATTAAGACAGTTTTTCACAGAACTGCTGAAACTCCCATTGCACTATTGTCAAAGAGACTCTACAAAGCTTTACCTCGAACAAGTTTTTGTAACTAAACAAGATTTATTCAGGGAATACAAAACTTATTGTGAAGCAAAGTGCCAAACAGAATTAATTGTCAGTAATCCTGTATTTGACGAAGTCTTTACTGAAATGAATCTCTTGCTATACAAACCGAAGAAAGATAGATGTGACATCTGCTGCGGCTTCAAAACGAAAAATATTACAGACAAAGATTTATCAGGCTCATTTAGACAAAAAAGATAAGGCCCGAAAAGAAAAGGAAATTGACAAGAAAATGGCAATTGATGGCAAAAACTATACTTTTACCATGGATATGCAGGCAGTAGAAATTTGTCCAGTAGTAAACGCAAGTGCACTATATTACAAGACTAAATTAAGCGTGCACAATTTTACAATTTATAATTTAGCTACCCATGATTCTACGAACTACTGGTGGAATTAATCTGAAGGGGATTTATGTCCACATTTGCATCTTTTATAATCGATTTTATTAGTAAAACGTGCACTAAAAATCTATCAATAACTTTATACTCGGACGGTTGTTGCTACCAGATTCGAAATTGTCTTCTATCGAATGCACTGTTGAATTATGCTATTCAAAAGAATGTTGTAATTCGGCAGAAATTTTTAGAGAAAGGTCACACTGAAATGGAGTGGGACACTGTACATTCGTTGATTGAAAGAAAGTTAAAACATCGGCCAATACATTTACCTAGTCAATATGTTAGCATTACGAAAGAAGCTAGAGCAAGACCATTTCCCTTAAAAGCTGAGTATGTGACACACGAATTTTTTAAAGATTTTTCACAAAAAGACACGTGGATGTATTCCAGTATCAGGCCAGGCAAAAAAATACATGATCCTACAGTAATATAAATTACACTTTGAAGAAGAATTTAAGCCATTACCTGTAAGATCTCTTAGGTACCCAGTTGTAAATGAATACCAACAGCTACATAAGGACCGCTTAAAAATTGCACCACAAAAGTGGCAACATTTACAAGAATTAAAGAAAGTTTTACCGATCGACTGTCACGACTTTTATGACAACTTACCGCACTAATATATTAATTTAAGTTAAGTTAATAATAATCCAAATGGACATACTTGTTATTTTTTTGTTTTAGCTCAAGTATTATAATTTAAGTTAAGTTAATAATAAT
>JABXWE010087024.1:0-12747 GCA_014611495.1 Limonius californicus
TCTTAATAATCAATCTATCACTCTCACTTTGGTAAAGTTTTACAGCAGTCCTACATTTTCTTTCTTGTCGATGATAGCAAAATTCACTAATTTATTCTTCTGCGTTTTCGCCTGCCTCTGTTTTCTGCGCCTATACAAGAAGTATATTAATATCAGCAATAATGCCAATGTAACGACACCCACAGATATTCCTATTTTCATCAAAGTAGACTTCATCTTTAATTCGGAATAACGGGCTTTACAATCGTTGTACAGTGCCATGTCTTCTTGCGAGATGTTGTATGGGCATTCTGAAATCATAAGAAGTTGTTAACTAATTGCTCACAGAAAGGGGCCAAGCAGACCGAATTTTGTTAACATGAACGTATGACGCAGCTTATTGACGAATAGACAATTTATGAGACTATTTATTATAAAATATGCTGGAAATTAAACATTATCGATTATTTCCCTAGGGCCTAGAAGCATAGTTAGAGAATGAGCTTCACCACTCTTCTATCTGATACCGCTTTCTGTCTCTCGAAATACTTGTTTGTTCCTTTTATCTGTTCGTTTAGTTAATTATGTTCGTTGTGATATTGTATCATTTTTTAAATTTGGCGTTTATTAGTGTTACCAAAAAATTTCCGCAAAATGAACGATTGATCAACAGGGCAGTTCAAATTATTGCTCTGGTTGAAGATGGACGAAGTAAGCGCTATGTTGCGGCAACTTTGGGAATCAGCCGTTCCAGTGTTAAGCGACGGTGGCAACGGTATCAGGATACGGGGTTACTTGGAAGAAGGTCAGGATCGTGATGTGGAAGGACCACGTCAGAGCGGGATGATGGTTTTGTTGTTTCGTCCGTATTAGGAAACAGGCATACTATTGCAGTTAGGGTAAAAAAGTTGTCTTTTGGGAGACCGCGGTACCAACATCAGCGAGTGGACGGTAAGAAGGAAACTTCAAGAAAAGGCGTACAAGCCTTCCACAGGTCCTAAACTTCTCAGAAATCATTGAATATGCAGGCTTAATTTTCCTCGTAAACACAACAATTGGATGGTGGAGCAATGGGATCCTGTAGTATTTACGGATGAGACAAGATTTTGTTTACACGGTGCTGATGGTCGAGATCGAGTGTGAGGAAAACTAGGGAAACGCTAGGCACAGTGCAATTTCTCTCATCGCGTCAGTTTTGAGGAAGGGTCTTTGATGGTCTGGGAGGTATTTCCCACGAAGCTCGTACGGAGTTGTCTTCGCTAATTTAGGTACATTAACAACAGCTAGATGTACCTATGGTAGATATCCTGCAATAACATGTGGTCCTGTATGCTGCTTTTAAAGGCGGTGTTTTCATTTTACATAATGCAGTAAGAGTTGTAACTGACTACGTAGAAATAACCGTCCGTCATGGAATGGTCTTCTGTAAGTCCGGACTTAAATCTGATAGAGCACGACTGGGGTTAGCTTGGGCGACGCTTTACAAGCCGAATACTCTTACCTAGTAACTTGGAAGAGCTCAGAACAGCACAACATCCCGCAAGAAACCAATCAGATAATTACAAGAATGAATGCAACACTAGCTCAACGGAAAAATCAAACAGGAAGAAGGAAAACTTCCATACAAATATGAACGGAAATGTTAACAAAATTTTGGATTTTCCCTTGAAAGCCTTTTCCCGGTGGTTTATCCAGGACAAACTTATTATCTGTATGCCCCTCTACCCTATAATACCCAAGATATCACGCACTCCATGCATTTCAGTGGGGAATTCTGAAAGGAAAAGGTTAGAGAAATCTAAATCCCAATACAGCTAATGATTGAAACTTAAGGAGTAAGTAATTCAGCAATATTTACATGCACAACATTATGTAATCATTGATGTGGTTGTATAGTTTATGGGTTTATTGTATTATGTTTACATACTCACCATTTTCGGCAAACTCGCACTGAATGATTTTAAATTTAACTTCCCTTTCACGTAACCATCGTTGAATATTCCAGCAGTCGCAGGGGTTATTGAAAGAGGTAGTGAAATTATTATTTACAAGGGTCTGTAAATTGCAAAGCCCAGCAAAATCGTTCGGTTCCATATTTTCCAAATTGTTTCCTGAAATATTGTAGAACCCCAAGTGCGGCATGACGCCTAGGTTTGGAAGGATTTCCAAATCGTTGAAGCCTATATCGATTGCTTCCAAAGGACTGGTAATAGGCGCAGCTTCATCGATTGCTTCGACGATGTTGATATTTTGATTCTGACTTAAATATAACCTCTTAAGGGATGGAAGATGAAAAATAACAGGTGGTAGTTGCGACATTCCATTTAAGGATAAATCGAGGCTGTACAGTTTATCCATATCTTGGAAGGTTGAGTTCTCCAAATGTGTTAGTAAATTGTCTGATAAGTACAGCATTTTTAAATTCGTGTATTTTTGTAAGTCTCCCCTTGTTATTTTCCGCAGCCTGTTGTAGGATAAGTCAATAATCTAGAAAAAACAAAGTATTAAGAATGCTATACTACTATTTACAAAGTAGTCTAGTCGTTTAAACGTATAATTATGTAGGTTAGTGCAAATAATTACTGGGAGTATAAGGAAAGGAAAATTAGCGATTTCCAGGCAGTACTAGACGTGCTTTCCTCTTTTCCAAGGCTTATCTAACTGGTACCACGATAGCATGAGGTAAATGTTTAATGCAATATCTTGTGATTTTATCCTTGGAAAGTAAAATTTTAAGTAAGTCCAAATCAAGTAATCCAAAGCAGTCAAATAATAAGATCGTAGAGATACGTGACGAGTTTATTTTTGGTCATTATAAAAATCCAGAATAATCGTCAAGTAAATTTAAGGATTCTTGCAATTCTTCATCGTATAATTGGCCGTAAGTGTGAATATATTTTTGAGTACAAATACATAGTGTTTGAAGTTAAGGTTCTTAGAATTAGATAAGGCTTTATCAAAAAAGGGAGTGTTGTACAACAAATCGTCATTGCTAATGTTGTTTAAAAGACAGTGTTGCCTCATTTGTGTAAAGTTCACTCGACTAGTTTCCACATGGAAGTCATGGTATGATATACAGCCAGTTCACGATGAAAGGAATAAATTCAATAAAATAAAGGCAATTTGTTGAAAAACGCTTGGACAAGTCAATTTAGATATTTGAGTTGGCAGTTTTGGCCCACCAGTTAACTCAATATCACTTGCGGTTTTCCAGGAAGTGACACCAACGTTGTAATTTCAAATGCGACACCTTAACTGATTTCGATAGATAAACAATAAATGTTTTCCGTAAACCGAAATTTGACGTACTTATCATGAAAATGTACATACTTATATTAAAACTATTAAGAGTGCAATATTATGATTCAAAACTACGAAACAAAACCTTACCAGAGGTTTTCTCAAACTTGGACCACCATCTTCATTCAATCCCATAATATTACCAATAAAAACAATTGATAATGCTTTTCCTAGCCAACCTATGAATATATTTCTGCATTTGTCATAAAATTTAGCCTCCGCCGCCAAAAGTACTTTCGCCACTTTCGGTAACTGTTTCGACGATTCCAATTGAGAAAACATAGTCTCCAAGTAGGCATAGTATCTGTCCAAGAAGTAGTCGCAATGACGTAGTTTCTTTAGGATTACGAGGTCACGGTAATGCAATTTTGCCACTATTAGTAAATAAATATTGCATCAACAGTATGATAATTTCAAGAGCAACTTTCAGGGAGTATGCACAAATTTTCATTCCATGAAAGTAGAAGAATAAAATTTAAATACGTCAATTAAAGAATGTTTCTAATATCTAATATCATGTAGGCATACTACAGTCTCTTTCTCTATAAGTCTTCAGCCTCTTGACTGGTTTGACGCATGTTTCCCATCTCGTCTTCCCTCAGATTTTCTCTTCATTTCTTCATAGTTACGCGCGCCCACGTCATCCATAATTTGTTTAATATATCGATTGCGTGGACGTCCCCTAGTTCTCTTTCCGTCTATCTTCCCTTCTATGATTAATTTCAGAATTCCTTCCCGGCGAAAAATAAATCCAATTAGTTGGTCTCGTCTTGTCTGTATCTGTTTCCACATCTTATTCTTTTCTTCAGCCCTTTCCAGTACTTCGTCATTAGTATCCGTCCAACTAATTTTTAACATCCTTCTGAAGCACCATATTCCTTTTTTCTTGTAGGTTAATCGTCTACGATTCGCATCCATACAAAGCGATACTCAAAACAAAAGTGTGTATAAATTCCTTTTTTACGTGTATGCTATATTACTCAAAGGAAAAAAGTAGTCACTTTTTCAAAGTGGCGTAAATTTCCTTTCAGATTTGGAATCTTGTTGTAAGTTGGTATATCTATAGATAAATTGATTATTTGGAAAGTTCATGTTTTTAAATTCTAATTACATTTGTATTCTTCCTATAGCTTATACCTTATTAGCAGTTAAAGTAATTCAGAAAAATTATGATAACAAACTGTAATGTGTTAAGTTGGTTTCACTTCAGTATTTATTACAAAAATAAATCAAAGTTCAAAGTATTGCCTCCTGTTGGTTGAATTACTGCTTGACAGCGGTTTGGCATGCTTCGAATTAGCCTACAAATCACATTATGTGGGATGCACTGCCATTTTTCTAACAAAGTTTATTCCAACTGAATAAGGGTTTGTGGAGGGTTTGGACGAGTCCAAACGTCTCTTCCCAGCATATCCCAAATGGCCTCTATGAGATTCATATCCCGACTACATGCTATTCAATTCACTATTTGAATGTCTTGATTTTGAAGGCGATGTTGGCGACGTGTGTTCTACCATTATCATGCATGTAGATCAATTCCCGACCATAATTTTGCACGTGTAGACGAACATGTACATGCAGAACTTCATTTATGTATCGTGGTACGCTTAACAAATTTCGAACACTGATAAGCTCAGTACGGGTATCTAATGTGACAGAAATAACCTAGACTCGTCTGTAAATATTACACGACGCCAGTGCCTTAGTTGCTAGTTTAGGGATTCTCAGCCCAAGTAAAGTCGCATCATACAACGGTGCCTGGTCAGTTTAAGCACTTTAACGGGTATTCGGACCTTCGAGCAACCTCTTGCAGTATATTACGAACAGTTTGGTGACTTAAATATGCACCGAGTAGTTTGTCGCCTGTCTGTCTGAAGGTCTCGTGCTGTAGATGTACAACTGCGAAGGGCTTGCAAACGAAGAAAACCGTCCTCACCCGCAGCAGTTTTGCTGTTTCCACCGTTACCGGAACATCTAGTGAGAAGCTCGATCTTCCTGTAACGTGTCGAGAGCTTCCACACAGTTTCCTCTGCAATTTACGATTATGGAGCCACGCATCGCCCTTCTTGTAGCAAAGTTACCGCTTGAACAACCTGAATTGGCGTTAACTGCCTGCTCTTTTGTCGTACAACTTCATTCTGGTCACCCATAACCACCAACACACTAGCATGTAGTAATAATGTGCACACTACCTTGTTCTTGGCTACTTAAGATGTCTAAATTATTTGACGTAAGCACAATTGATGATATTTTTGTGTTATGTACAAATATGTGAAGATAAATGATACGTATTCTGATAGTTGCATTATAAATTTTTCTAAGAACAACTATCATACTATAGAACGAGACTTAAGAATACAGGGTACCTCAAAATCACCGCCCGTGTTTTTGAGATCTGATTCAAGAAACTAAAACAAACTGAAAATTAAGAGTAGAAAGATTTACGATTGTTTTTCGTTATCAAATTTTGTTATCGAGAATAGGCTGCCTCCTACTTCAAAGCATACATTCGCATGATTTATCATGGAAGAGCGAACCCCCTTTACCATATTTACGTTTATTGGAGCCACAGAAGCGTGCCTATGAGCTACGACAGCTTCAGAATTCAGAAGTTCGCAGAAATCTAAGAAAAAGAAATCCAAAGATTCAGATACGAAGATGTAGGAAGCTATGGTATGGGTTCACTTCTTCCAATCCACCTCTTAGGAAAATTTGCATTTAGGAATTTCTCACTTGTATTCCATAATGTGATGGTGCACCAACATGTTGGAATCAACAATTTAATCAACTGCTAATTGAACTTCATCGAGTAATTGCAGTGCTAAATTTAATTTAAAAATTGAAGATACAAGGTTGGATTAGGTTGTTCAGGTAGAATGTTTGCACCCTTTAATTATAAATAAATTTTATTTAATAACCGTTGTGTTCGTTTACTTTTGCCGCTTCATAGGAATTAAAATTCTATTTTAATTCCCGTTCTTATGTTGATTACAATTTTCATTATTTTCAAAAATTATATTTATGGGAGGCCACTTTCGAAACTTAGTCGAACGCCTGACATGTTTATTTAGTCTGTTGACGCCGGCCAAAGAGAATTCTTAGAACCCCTTTTGTCAGCATCATGGCCTTAGAAGTGTTATGTTTCTCGGAAATCGCACGTGTAAGAATTTGTTCTGAAATTATTGCACCATATTTCGCAATGTTGTGTAATACTTTTGGCCGATGCATTTTCGCGTTGCGTTTACTCTTAAGTCGATTTTCCACTTTTGATCGGCCCGGTCACTCGACACCATCTCGGTGATCGTTGATAAATTAAGGGAACTGAGTGGACGCTAGGCCTTGGGAGTGAACTGACATGCTTTTCTTTTGATATACCGGGTTGTGTAGCACCTCTTCTGCCAATTGAGGTGTCATTTCGTTTTTTTTTCGTTAAGACAAAAGAATCTTCGATTTGTGTCGGGTTAAAAATATTAGCAGAGTGTCAGCTTTCTGAAAAAAGACAATTCTCACTGAATTGTCTCTGCAAAAAGCATCAAACCCGTGGAAGTCCTGTTTTTGGAGCCGTTTCAAGTGATCCTCCCGTACAGCGGCGGAGATCTTGGCATCTGAAGTTCTCTTTATTTCTCTCGACGTCGAAAAAGTCCTGGCCCGTAATGTTCTCTCCTTTCGATCCAGTCTTCAGTGGCATGCCAGAGAATTTTTCCAGCTTCCCGAAGATCTTAGAAACACCCCAGTTGTGCCTCTCTCTGCTCCCTTCCGAAGAACACTAAGGTAGGAGAAATTCTAATTGTGTGTTATTTATTTCGAGGTTACTTTTCAAATTTCAAGTGTTGAACCTTTTTTTAAATGCGGCGTAAAGCGACTTTGAGTCGCCAGTTGTCCTTTTCGCCGTAAACGGTTTCCGTGAACCACCCCTACTCCTCTGAGCTAAGCTGTAGGCCTTTTCCATCTATCCTGTTGTGGGTCGACGAAAAATCTCGTTTGACTCGTAACATAACCCAGATCACTCTTTGATAAGATCGTCTGCGTATTGAGTGAGGGTTTTCATCCCTCCATTCATGCAGGTTATGAATATTTATGGCAACAGTTTCAGATAATGTGGATTCATCATTCCACAGAATCGTTACAATGAAATGAGGATCATTGTTTACTACTACTATGCAACAACTATCTGCAAAAATTGATTCGGAGTTTTCTATCCCTTATCAATCTTTTTAATATTCTATGAATGGTAAAATGAGTTTTACATACAATTGAACTTGGTTTCGCCTCAACAAATTCAAGAACTAGCTCTTCTTGAGCGACGTTTGGTGTAGGTTGAGGTCCTGCCTGATTTTTTCGAGGATTAAATAAAGGTAAAATGTTTAAAGACACCAAACTGGGTAAGATGCCTAACGTCGATATTTGTAAGCAGAACCGATAAATGGCGTTGTAGTCCTAGTGACCAACGCTACCATAATTGTTCTTAAAACCAACTATTAATTGAATTATTAGAAACTGTACAGGTAAGAATTTTTATACAGTATTATGTATTTTTAAGACACCCTTTTGTAATTTGAAAATTGCACGGTTTTCAGTGATCACCTGCTAGATAATGCATGCATGGTTCTTCCTAGTAATATGAGGTTATAGTAGGCAGGAAATTTAAATTTATTTTTGGCTTAGGCATCTTACTCATGTTGTTGGGGACAGATGCCAGTTAATAGCTGGGGTGATATAGCACATTTGCGGTGAGATGCACATACGGCATTCAACAAACTGATTGAACGCAATCGCATTTTATTAGAATAAACATTATTGTGATTATAAATAGGTACTATATAATATAGGCTAAAGATAACTGTAAGTTACTGTCTTATACAGTACATTATCTGATGCAGTAAATCATGCCTCGCAACTATAAGAGGATGTCGAACAGAGCTGAGTGGACAGAAAATGATTAGAGGTCAGCTGCTGAAACTTTGAAAGGTCAGACTCGAAGTGCAAATTCAGTTTCTAAGGAATTTTGTATTTCTCTAACGACTCTTGGAGCTCTTGGACTCTTTGGAGCCTACTACGGCTTGGTAAAGACAATTAAAAAAAATTGGTACCATACATACAAAGTTTAGAAAAAGCTGGGTATGCTTCTACATCTAAGGATATTAGACATCTTGTCTAGACTTTTGCAGAGAACAAACTTCAACATCGATGTAATAAAGACAAAGAAGATTTGTTCATACTTTTTATGGAAAAGCATCAGTAGAGTAAGAACGAGAGTTCTGGAGCCTCCCGAGGTCACCCCCCACCAACCACTTTCAAGGTTAGTCTATTTTAATGTCATGGTCACTTGCGTCAAGGTCAGACCACTTTAAAATATTATGGTCAGGCTATTAATATAGAATGTTAAGGTCAAACTTATTAATAGAAATAGAACAAAGGCCATGATGTATAATAAAAAGTATTTATTTAAACAAAGTTGCATTACCGTCGGAATCACTGGTGAACATATAATCACATATAAAATACGATGTGAAAATGTAGTAAATAAATGCTTGCAAATATAGACATAATACCTACTACAATAGTATAGACTCTTATGCTCTTATTACTTACTCTCTACAAATTTATTAATAGCTTTGTGATTAACCTTTCATAAGCCCAGCATTTTAATAGGATTTTAGAAATAAAACAAAAAATTATTTTCAGTTATATTTATTAGCAGGATCAATATCAACGTAATCATTTAAATCTATACCTAATAGTCCTTGTTCTTTAATTTCTTTAGCACACAGAATACTTATATCTCTTTTACCATTACAATCATCAAAATAGCTATTATAAGCTGTAGCTTTATATAATACACAATTTAAAATTATAGCTTTATAAAAATACATATTATCAAACTTAGCATAAGGTAAATAACAATCGTTTAAAAGACAATTACTTTCTCGCACCAGAGCAAATGACATATTTATCATCGAACGGGAATCATAATCACTAACACTAGGATTTCCTTTAATAAACTTCTGTTGCTGCCAAGAGCTACTCGTAGGTAAATCTGCATTGGATAACCTACTTGTTGGTAAATCTTCATTGGGTATGTATCCAGTTCTTAACCATTTTGATAGGAAACCATCAGAAAGATAGTATTCTTTATCAGCTTCCTCTGTTCACTAGGATTTCCTTTAATAAACTTCTGTTGCTGCCAAGAGCTACTCCTAGGTAAATCTGCATTGGATAACCTACTTGTTGGTAAATCTTCATTGGGTATGTATCCAGTTCTTAACCATTTTGATAGGAAACCATCAGAAAGATAGTATTCTTTAACAGCTTCCTCTGTTCACTAGGATTTCCTTTAATAAACTTCTGTTGCTGCCAAGAGCTACTCGTAGGTAAATCTGCATTGGATAACCTACTTGTTGGTAAATCTTCATTGGGTATGTATCCACTTCTTAACCATTTTGATAGGAAACCATCAGAAAGATAGTATTCTTTATCAGCTTCCTTTGTTCGACTCCAAGATTTGGAAAAATAATATGTAGAGAAATCAGGTCGTATGACACCAGCTTTTCGTAGTTTGTGTGGAGTTCGTTTTTCTTTTGGCGTTAGAACTAATGTAATAAACGCTTGTTTTTGCAGCTCAGTCAACCTTTCAATGTCTCGACGCTCTGCAGGGTTCTTATCTAAATCTCCAACATTAAACCACTTTGGATATTCGAAATCCATTATACTGTTAGAATGGAACTACTGCAACTTAGTAGGCTATACTTATATATAGAACATTATCCCCACTTTCAGCTCCCCACTTTCATTATGCCACTTTTATAAAATTCAAAAATATTTTGAATATTGGTTAAAATTTATTTATAATTATAATGCATATATAGTTAGGACTATGGAATAATAATCATGAAATTAATAAATAATATAATACATATGCCGACCCATTTGCGGATTCCCAGTAATTGCGAGTCGACACAATTTGTGACATTAAGGCACTCCTCTATGATAGCGTTTATTTCCCCACTTTCATCATACCACAAAACTTAAAAAATATTTTCAGTGTTGGTTAATATTTAATTTATTTATAATCATAATACATATACTTAAGGCTAGGGAGTAATAATAATAAAATTAATAAATAACATAATACTGATAAATATAAACTTAGGTATGACTAGAATAATCTATAAACTAACATGTCGGCCCATTTGTGGATTCCAAATAAAATGTGAGCCGGCACAATTTACCATTACGGCGTTCGTCAATAAAAGCGTTTATTGGGGCTTCTATGTTTAACACAAACCAGTCTGCCAGGGGTGTAGTTATGGTTTTTGCTGTGGTTTCAAAAAAAATCTCCTCCGATATAAGTTCCGAATTATCAAGTTCCAGGTCGTAGGTGATGACACTTCTAGCAACAAGTTTCCCATTTTTTCTTAAAAAGTCATTTTCCTTAACAAATTTTGTAAATGGCTCATAATAATGTTCAAATTCATCCTCTAAATCATACTCCCTATCAATATCAATCTCAATAGAATTTTCATCACAATATAACTGTGACATCTTTAAAATTTTATAATTACAATACACGCGGAACAATTCTTATATACTCCTTCTCAAGGTCTGTAAGGAATATTGAATCCCTACTAATAATTTAGAACGATTTGTAATTGGTTGTATAGATAATCTTGAAAACAGACTCCGCCTAGATCCCCACTCCTAATAAAATTCGGTAAAATGGTTAAGTACAACCTTGAAACTAGGTAACCTTGAAACTAGATAACCTTGAAACTAGGTAACCTTCAAACTAGGTAACCTTGAAACCCCTCTCACCCTTCCCCCTACTCCCGATTACTTTTGATATTAGCACACATATATAACCTTAAATTTATCTTATAAAGTGCATTAGAAAACTAACGCAATAGTTCGTGATTTGATATCTCGTATATTTATAAAAGTAAGTTTTGATTTATTTCGGTTTGTTGTTTGAATAATGTGTAATCTTGAGAAATGTTTGTGTTATAGTGGAGTATGTGAATCAAATATTAAAGGCTGCACAACCATTTTACTGCTGATAATTTAAGAAGTCATTATCAAAATGCAGGCTTTGACGAATTATTAAATAGTGTTGAGGAGCTGAAAAACCATTTTTCTGAAGAAAATATGAGAAAATATTTTCCAAATGCTCCGGTGTTGCTACATAGATCAACTTATTTTTTAAATAAGTCGAAAACTAAATGCGTATGTGTAGGCATAAATAGTAAAACACCATTTTCTCCCGTAATACTGTTGTATGGTATGAAAAATGATTGGGTCCTATTCGAAGAAATGGAATGGGTTAAATTGCTGGAATGGCAACAAGACATAACAAATTTCATTTATAATAGTCAAAGTAAAGCGCTTCCTATAAAATTTAGGTCAACAAAAACGATCAACTTTAAAACTATTAACGGTAACAAAGTTATTCATATAACTGATAAAACGGCACCAGGCGTCTTTCTAGGATCTGAAACTGTAAGTGAATTGTGGTCATTCTTAGCTTTGATTGAATCAAAATGGGGATATTTAAAAAGTCTAAAATTTCAAACATTCTACTCTAACCTTATAAATGCCGTTTCCGAGTTATCTGGAGATGCAATAATTAATATTGAAAACATTCTTATTCCGCTTAAAGATGCCAAATCCGAAAATGCTATTTGGGTGATGGAAATGATTAAATTTTCGCCAGAAATAATTTTAGCCGATGTAGAAATGGCTACCATTGGCAAATCTCTGAGAAGTGGGGATAATGTATAAAAGTTGCAAGCCGATCTTCAACCAGCCAGTACCTAAGAAAAATGTATATGCTTTACGCAGCTGAAAGTTTTACCACACCTACGGATTTAATTAGTGCTGTGCATTATGTTAAAGAGACGCTCGATCTTCTAGCATTCGATGCCGAACATGAAACTGTATACTCCAAAATTCCATTAACCCAGGAAGAGGAGGAGGACCTTAAAAAACTTTATAATCAGTGTGTTGACGGTTCAAATTATTGTGAAGAGTTTTTAAAAGAAGAAGCTTGTGTCAACTGCCTATTGTCAAATTTGGAACGAATTGGTTTGGTTTCCTATTGTGTAACGATTCGCAAGTATATTAATTATGAAATCACCGAATAAGAAAAATCGTTCTGTTAATTTAGATTTGTCCAAAACTGAAACACATATTATGGTTGCGTGGAAATTTGCATATACAGAGGCTAGAAAATCATATTGGATAACTGTTGCTGCGGATAGATTACGATTTCAGAGAAGAATTCTACAATTTGTAGATTTATTTAAAAAAATCGTGAAACATAGGCAGCGACAACAGGGTTAAATTGGTTTTGGTAAGTGTTCAAATTATGTGGGAATGGTAGTACGAATCTACGTATCGATTGAGCTAAATATAACTTTGTAACAACCTTATCGATGTGATACTGGCATACCATCCCGCAGTTGACATAGTCAA
>JABXWE010087082.1:0-10255 GCA_014611495.1 Limonius californicus
GATAATCGTAAAACCAGATATCATAATTATTGTAAAATTGAATTAACTTTAACTACTTTAAAAATTTTGTTTGAAGCTATGGTGTTATTAATGACGTTCCCCAATTTGCCATTCGGTAAATGCACTAAATATTAACATTATTGTAAAATTTGAACAATATCAAATATCGATATCTAATTATTAAGACCAAAATGTTTTAATTTCAAAATAGTATTTATAATTTTTCTATCTTATATTGGATGAATACTCTAAAACTATGCAATACTGATCACTTAAACGTAATCCAAATCGTACTACTCGCTATTACCTGACATTTAGTGGAGGCATCATAAGGTTTATACACCTCATAGTATATTCAAATAATAATATTTAGTCTGTTCAGTTTTTTGGCAAAAGAATTCTGGTTTTTAATTTCTGATAAGATATGCAATGCAATCTCAAAATCAAAATGGTGGAAAGAACAGCCATAAGTTTTCTTTTCATTTGGAAACTCTGTAATTCATATCTTGTAAGAAGCATATAAGGTATAATGGCATTTCTGTTTTTGTTGCAACCTAGCTTCTCCTTTATCTTTGTATTCTTTTTAATGTCTTGACAGTGAATAACTACCAATTAATTACACACCTTGCAGTTGAACATATATCTAAGAAAGTTTGTCAAGGTATCAAGATATAAGCATATTAAAGAATTTTTAATTTATTGAGTTTCTTGCTTTATAATGAATCTTGTCTCTAAATCATGCTAAATATGAGGGTACTTAAAGAGATGTGTAGCGTTTTCCAGCCCGCATTTCCAAACATTCCTTACTCTGTGTAATACATGAATCCCATCAAACGAAAGTAAAGAAATCAACTTATAGTATCATAATTTAATATTCTTATTTCTAAAACCCTCACCAGCTACTGGAATGATTATTTGTTACAGAAAGAATTTTAACAAACATTAAAAAGAAAATCTCAATGCAGACGACAACTCTTTGAAATTCCCTACAAATATGCGACATTCTATAAAAGTTACTTTCCTGGGTGCCACAAAGCTGTAATTTCTAGAACAAAGCCGTCGTGTAGTAAAACGAACCGACCTCATCGCCTTAAAGTAAACGTGTGCATTCAGACAAGATGCAATGGCGCGACATTTTTCTCGCTTTTCGTATACCTAAACATCCACTACACAATGCACAAGCAGATTGGGAGATTCCAAGCCAGCTTTATGACAAGCTTTCTGAATGTTGTTGAAGCCATGTAAGGCTGATTGAAATTAAATTGGCGTCTGCCTGCACTGCTCTTAAAATGCTTCCCTCACACACGCAATAATCCTGAGCTTTTCGCCCCAGACGTTTTTCTTCTGTTTGCGTCTGACTGATGTTTAATTTTAACTCCGTATAATAACCTGCAATGATAATAAAATCCTCCAATTGAAATCTTTTAGTATCGGTCTTAATTTTATTGGTGGCTGCGACGAAGCATTTAAACATGAACAAGTCTATCTGAGTTTATTGCAAATTACAAAATTATGCTAATTTGAGCCAATGTGTGGCCCAATAATAATTCTGTATTCTGATTAATAAGTGCATGGAAGTAAGTACGTGATGCAGATTTTCCCCATTTTAGAAAACTCGCAAATTATAGGTATTGTAAAATTTCAAGTTTACGTCAACTAATTCAGCGGAAGTCACTAAATCCCATGGCACACTTATTTTTATCTAACCCCAGCATCAGTCAATGTTAATAGCGCACTACTAGTACAACTACTACTGTAGTACCACTGTAATCATCACCATTACAATCTACAAAATTTGCGCAAAGCATCGCGCTAACATTTGGTGGAAGCGCCAACACTTCCATTATATGAAATTCTGAACCAGTCCATACCATTCTTAGTCTTTATCTATCTCTAACATTAAGCAAAGTTGGCAAAGCACTACCACTACTGTAGTACCAGTATTACTAACACTAGCGGTCTTACGACAATTCTTTGCGTTGACATTCGGTGGGGGCCTATAAATTGAAATTGTATTGAAATATTTTTAATCTAATTATACAAGTCTTATTCTTTATGTCACTCCACCATTAGTTAATTACAATGAAGCAGTATCACTACTCTACTACCACAAAATTAGAGCGATCCGCTACCCTGATTTCTGGTGGAGGCGCTTTTATTTTAAGACTTGCATCCTATTCTTATTTTTCAAGTCACTATCCGGTAAAGCTAATGAAGCACTTCTACAACGACTACTAACGCTACCAGTAGCACTATTAGTACGAAATTAAACCTTTTACGTGGACAGTTTGTTGATACGCTAAGCATTATTTTTAAACCTTAACACTTTCATCTGTCCTTACTCTTTATCGAAGTTCACCGTTAGTTAATGTTAATAGGGCGCTATTACTAGTATACTATTAAAGCCACTAGGACTACTACTACGAAACTAATACAATTCTTCACGGAGCAAATAAATGGTTTTAAATGTTAACCCCAGATCTGAAGGTACACAAAGGCAAGAGGGACTGTTGAAATGAAAGATTCTTTGATGTATGTTCTCTTTTATTTGTTTATTCCACATTTATCTGCGGATGTTAGATTACTGGCCCCTTTCACAATTTTCTTATTCATTACTGGGGTCCCCCCGTACTTGTAACATTTGAAGCATCTTGTTCACATTTCGTCTAATATTTTTGATATCTATTCCTTATTTGTTTTGTACGTTCGTTACATCAACGCAATACATCCCAAAACCACTTCTTCTTGAACGAAATTCGGTTAATTCCTTAGACGTTGTAAGTAAACCATTACATGTGTCACGTATATACACAGTTTTGCTGCGTAGATTTTTAGTATACAGTAATTAATCTTCCCAATTCCGTAAAATATTTTTAAATGCATATGTAATAATTAAGCCAATCCATATAGTAATTTCTACATAACCAACAAATTTAAGGATATGTTAGTTAATAATAATAATAAGCACGAAAACACAACATCGATACGTTTTAACTTGTACTGGTATTGGGTTGACGCTGCGATATATTGTATTCTTGATACCTTTCAGCTTCTTTTATGCAGAACATCTAAATTTATTCTAGTCTTTTACTCAGATTGTTTGTTAATTCCCAAGTTGCCACTTCATGTAACAATATGCTTGGCATTATAGTTTAAAACATCTACTTCCTGTTTTATTTCTATATCATTATATCATATATATATTATCATGATCCTCGTTTGTACCGCTTGCGCAGTGTCGAGGCGGTGTGAGGCAAAGCTAAGCTAGTATAGCTAGTACATACATTGTTAAGAGATTTGGGAAGATGGGAACACCTTGTCCAAGTTGCTGTGTGGCTGATAAGGTTTGATAGATGTTTACCTCCATCGCCTTCTTTGCATCTTCATATAATATATTTTTTTATTATTTCAATATGTTCGTTGATTTTGTTTGTCATCCTTACTACGTTATTTATCAAGGCAGTATTATCAACGCTGTCTAGGTCGACAAATATTAAGTAAATTTTCTTACATGTGACTATTTGCTTCTCCGCCATTTGTTTGATTGTCACTCGAATACTTAATGATTTGCGGTTTTTCGTCAATTGTATCCTATTTTAAATATCTTCTTGGTCGATTCCCTCTACTCTATAATACCACGTATTCATCTATCTTCCATTTCATTCAATGTTGCCTGCCTTCCATTACTATTACTAGACAGTACTTCATTTATTTGTTCATTTTAATGGAATACAAACATATCTGCGATTCCTTTCATTTATTTTAGTAGTTTTTCTTCGCGCTTGACTGCACGTACCCTTTACACATATCAGTTTGTATTTTTACTGCATCATTTGTTATTTTTCATATATCCTTTTCCAATGTTAAAGCTTCCTCTTCATTATTTCATCAATATTCTTTAAATATCTTCGGTTCTTCTTCTCTAAACCTTTAGCACACAGCCCCATATATAGATTCGTCATCTATTATGCAAGAAGTGTTCAAACTTAAAATGAAATATCATTTGAAAGGATTTACAAAAACTGCTACCGTGCGTCGTATCCTTCTAGAAGTTGAGCGGTTAGGTGGTCCAAATATATTAAAGAATGGAAAGATCGTGTTATAGTTGAGCCTCAATCATAATCAGTTGTAATTATTTGGCAAGACAAACTGTGAAACTTCCCATAATTTAAATTTTAATAATGTTTACCAAAAGAAAAATGCAAAGTTCTACTTGCTTTGTTCGACCCATTTTATCATTATCTTGTAACAGTTTAATATTATATTTTGCGGAAGTACTCGTACTTTTATTATTATTTATAGTTTCTTAAATTATTCACAATGTCTGTAAATACGTGGTTACTTCACATTCGGCCGGGCTAAATACTTTCTTGTCGGTTCTTATATTGCAACCTTGCCTCTGTGTTATATACATAATCGTTGTTAGATCTTAATTTCCTAGTTTAATTTTTCTTCTTATTTCTAACCATTTTCCATTCAGGGGTCTCCTATCTTTTATACTATTTCACGTTCGCCTTTGCTTTATTTGCATTATCTTCCTAACATCATCTTAATCTCACTGTTGGACACTGCTCTCTTCTCTGCTACGTGCTTTTCCTCAGCACTAAGGTGAAAATACGAGGAACTATAATTTAACTACAGAAATTACAATGAAAGCTTTTGACATTAAGACCCCATGGTTGCCTGCCGTATTGAGGAATTGTATGTACTGCAGCACAATTTTACGAGGAGTGGAACCTATGCCGATATGGATGTTTTACCCAAAAGGCGAGTACTCTGGCAACTATCATCTATCAAGAACTTTAGTGGCATTTTAGTATTGCCACACTACCTACCATGTCCAATCCACTTAGTTTGCTTCACTCCTAGTATTTAGTATCACATCTGTTATTTCTGAAAGTTTCCTTAGTTTCCTATTTCCTGTTCTACCTCTTCGGCTAACTTCCAGCATATGAGGTTCTACAGTTCACTAAGCAACTTGTTGCAGAGTTGTTTATTAAAATCAAAGTTTCATGTTTTTGCTCATAATAAAATTACATTACAGTCACGATAATTCAAATTAAATTGTACCACGGGATGGTCGGATTAGCGGATGTTTCCGATTATCGAGAACAGACTAGATTTTAAAAAAACATGTTTAAAAATAAGTATTTTCTTACTTTCTCCACGATGGTAGCATGTCCAGGAGGGGCTCGTCTCATTTCCTTAATTGTCGTAACCGCTGTGCGATTGTAGGTGTACTGTTTCTGATTATTTCTAATTCCCTCTCTAGTTTTCTAGCTTCTTCTGCTCTTCTTATCTACTCTTTACGCTTGTTTACTTCCGATCTTGGCAGATACTCTTGCTACCCCGTATTGTGTTTTCAGTTTCACGTATGTTGCTGCACGTCAGCAATCGTTCTCCTTCATTGACCCATATATTTTCCTAGAGATCTTCCTTTTAGACTTGTCTAACCTTTTCATCTCTTTTTTGACAAACGCCAGGTTTCCGCGGCGTATGTCCCTACAGGTTTGATAACTATCTATTTCAGCATATTTTTTACTGATAGTACACTTGATTTTAGTATGTCTCAGACCGAATTAGCATTTATTGCCCGCTACAATTCGTGCACTGGCCTCTTCCGCTATGTCATTCTTCTCATTAATAGTAGAGCCCAGGTATTTAAATTTCCTGGTTCTCTCATACCGTTTTCGATTTATTATAATATCTGTGACATTGTCGTACCTACTTTTTTCTCTTGCGGTTAGCATATGCTTTGTGTTCCTCGTGGTTACTAGTAGTCCTTGTATGGCGGCCACTTCCTCCAGGTGAGATCCTGTTTCTTTAAGATCCAGTACTGCTGCTTATAATGTCGACGTCATCTGCATACGTGAATATTGCGCATTACCTATTGCATATCGTCCTTCCGGGATTCATAAGTAATTTTGGTATAACCCTTTCTAAGGAAATGTTGAATAATGTAGTTGAGATGGCATCTCCTATCCTTAGTCCACCGTCGATTCTAAAATCACCCGCTGTTGCCCTTCTATTCTGATCTTGGCTTTGGTTTCTGTTAGGCACATTTAACAGTTTACAAATAAGTATTGATTCTAACAAATAATAGAATAAAATAAAGCACTTCTACCAGTAGGAAATTATAAAATACATATCATATATTTCGTTTAAAATAGGCATGACATGTTGTTTGTTTTTGGATACTGATATGTGTCGCTAAAACCCTTTCTTGCATTTGTCTTCTGCTTCTTGTAGTTCTTATCCGTTCCGGATGTCGGCAACCATTTTGGATATGATTATTTTATAATAGTTATATTCTAGTTATAGAGAACCCGGTCCTCTTCTTGAGCCACGATATTCTTCTTCTTCCAACCCCCATTTTTCCTTGCTCTTTTCCTTGTATTATATCGGGGACTGTCCAAAACGCCGAATGCCCAAAACGCCGACTCGATATTTCGTCCAAAAAATGTACCTACCGTTCAAAACAAAAATTATCCGAAAAATAAGAAAATAACAAAAATAGAAGTCAGATTTTGAAAAATGTATAAACCAAAGTCGGCTTAAACTATTTTGTTTAAATTTTTCTCATCGATAGTGGCCCAGTAACCAAAACTCCGACTTGGGTTGTGGTCGGCGTTTTGGACGAGGCTCGTACTTGCCTTATAGGACATTTCGCCGAATGACCAAAACGCCGACTCGGTTTGCGGTCGGCGTTTTGGACAAGGCTCATAGGTGCGTTCGTGGACACTTTGCCGAATGGCCAAAACGCCGAATCGATGTGAAGTCGGTGTTTTGGGCGAAATACAAATTTAGATTCGTATTCGGCTCCGACGCCATGTTCACGAACGATGTGACGTCGTTCAGCGCCGTTCGGCGTTTTGGACACTAGTCGGCGTTTTGGTCATCAACACCATTCGGCGTTTTGGACATGGTCGGCGGAATGGGAGTCGGCGTTTTGGCCGAAATATCGAGTCGGCGTTTTGGGCATTCGGCGTTTTGTCCCGGACCCATTATATCCTGTCCATTGGATGTGCTTGAGTAGTATAACCGATATTTATTGATATCACAATAGTTTGATCCTGGCCAGCGCATTTCGCTTATTCCCATGATTTAAACTTCTAACCTTTCCATTTCTTGGATAGCATTATTAACTTTCCCGGCCTGTTTTTACGTTCCATGTGCATATTTTCATATTTATTCTTTCTGTTTGTTTCTTCTTCAACTTCATGTTTTTGTTCATAACCGTCCCCCTCCCCCCGGAGGTCCTATAGGGGGACTTGAAACTCTGGAATATTTTGTTTTGAACATAGCCATGTCATGGTGATACTAGAGATTCATCCACCCGAAGCTGTTGGTCAGCAAGAGGTGATCGTTTATACCCACGATGTGTGGGTCGCTGTGTACAGCAACCTATTCTAGGTCATACACTGTGTCCTCAGTTGATCCGCGGGTGCTTATTTGGCGAGGCCTTATTCGCACCTGTCCTACATATCTGTAGGATTTTCCCTATCAGCCATTGGAACGCGCCGCGGTGTGGGGCCTCAACCTTGACACGGCGCGCCGTGTCAAGGTTGAGGCCCCACACCCCAGTTTGTTCCAGAAGGAGTTAAGATAAGCTCCTACTCAATTCGGAACAAATCCCCCTAAAAGACTAACCGGCCCCGGGAATTTGTCTTAGCAATGGAATTTGATAAGCAAAAATTTCAATGTCCCTGCACCAAGTTGTACAAGTTTCAAAACACCTTGTGTGTGACTAAATTTGTAGATTCAACATCATCTTCATGTACCTCTTCCTAAAGTATGGCGTATGGCGCCTGAGTTGTGTTGTGTTTCAGATGTAATTACGCGCCGGTGGCTCCCCTTCCTGTCATTTACAACTTTACCATATGTAAATCCCCAACAACACTTCCTCTGGAAGGAAAATGCAGAGTCGGCTAAATGGAAAGCAAGTACACTGTTTGCATTAGCACGATTTTTTTCGGATTATCGAGGCAAGGCAGATCGAATCGTCGCTGTTCGTATTACCGTTACGGGACCGTTACGGCGAATTCGTATTAACGTGTGTTCGGATTATCGCCACTGTAGTATATTTAGTATGTAAATCTTTAAGATATAAGCTAACTTACGGAATGCTACCCAGCCTAATTTAACCTTCCTTTTTTTCTTCTGCTTAATTTTAATTCCTCAATTTTATGTTCCAAATATATGTACTACACCCTACCCGAAAAATAAAAAGGGATCAGATTACATACATATATATATATATATATATATATATATATATATATTGTGATGAATTTAGACTCGTTAGCTCGTTCGATGTCAATTTTAAAGAATACTCGTTTATTTTTATGATATCTTAGAATTCGGTTTCTTTGTGGTAAATAATAAAGGGCAGACCGTAACGCAGATAATTTCTTGCTTGGTTGGAAACACTGCCAAACTCGTATTTTGATATAAACCTATGACAAAAAGAATTATTGTTAAATATTCTTATTTAAAAGCTTATATACGTAAAGAAATGCGTATAGAAGATACAATAAAATGCCTCGAGCTTAATTTTAAGATTACCTCTGATATTTATGAAGTCACGAAGGAATTTACTGCATTATCGGAACAATTAGTGGAAATGTGTTTTGGACATTTGTGATGTATAAAGGGTGTTATAGAGGTTAATTTAGGACGTGTATAATGTGTTTATGAAGTCTAAACTAGTTTGGAAAGTGGCGCCGATAAAGTATGAACATTTTAATTATTATTATTTACCTGTCAAAATATGAATTTCAATTTGTAATTAGATCCAAGTTTCCTTTGATTTTTTTTGTAATTTTGGCATCGTTGTTAAGGAGATTTTGTCCGTTGTTAAGAAGTTTCTTGACAAAACAATGAACATGAGAGCATTTTTGTATTTATGTGAGAATACACGCATTTTCTTTGCTCCTAAAAAAATTAAAAAAATAATTAATATTGTTAATATAATAAAGTATTCGTTTGTGTGATTTAAACATCGAGTTTCATTGAAGATAGTGAAAGCTGGTTTTACTCACAAAGTTAATTTTTGAGTAATTTGATCCTCTTCGAAGTTGTGAGATTTGGTAGAACTGCGCACCAGAATTTGGGACGCTGCTTCGGAGGCTGTTAAACAGGGCAAGGACGGAAATAAGAAATATTTATACTTGTATGAAGATATTACTCCAAACGGTAATACAATTATTACGTACCTAGACAGGAAGCACGAGATCACAGGAGCACCGAGGCGACAACAGAAAACAACATTTTAAAACTGCCAAATATTACTTAGCATTTTCTATAAGCATTTATAGGTTATAATACGCAGACCGGTTAAGGTGTTGGACTGACTCGAATTGCTTGCGTTTAGGTAGTTGATGTATTTCCCCATTTACTCGTAGTTATCCAGTACGTTATATGCAGATCCGACTACTGAGATTTTGAGTAATCATGTCGAGAGCTAGTCCTGGGATTTATATTTTTGTAGATATAATATTTTGGCGGCAAGTTTTAAATTTGTCACCTGGCGCCCATTTATTTTCAAAGTATTAAAAGTTATCTTTCAATTAATAAATATAATTGCTAGTTACAAGAAAATTTAAAATTAATTTATCTTTGTTTCCTCCTCCTTAATTATTAATTAATTATAACAATATATATATGTACTAGTTCTAATTTGTTCTGCTAGTTTTCTACCCGTCAACTAACCTCATGTAAAGGCTTATTATGTTGTTAAACATATCCATTCATAATCTTTAAAGGATGGTTCCTACAAATGCAATTAGCTCTATATGTATCGTTTCCTCGAATCTTTTTTTTTTTCCCTTCTGGCATTTAAATCTTCTATTACTACAATGTGTGTTACTGATATCGAAGGGAAGTAGTAACAAGTTGGTCTCATACTACTTGAAACTGTATGCTGCAATAATCACTGTTGAGTATTCTCAAACTTTAGTTTTTACCTTCAACAATCACCCATTTAGCTTAATCGCTAATTTTTGGTGTTTTAAAATTTTACAATTCGCAGTAAGAAGGTGTATATGCTTTGTTCTCCATTTCTTCGGCCCATCTGCTTGGTGTCTGAAAAGCTTTCTTTATCAATCTTTGATCGAATGGTCCTTCTTGTTTTGCGCTGTTAGTAGTTGTAAAATCATTGCTTTTGGGTAAATTTAAACATTTTTCGGAATACGAACGACAGAGACCAAACTTTTTGAAAGAGAAATACACAATAAAAATTGAAATATTAGTCGTG
>JABXWE010087247.1:0-12584 GCA_014611495.1 Limonius californicus
AATAAGGTCGCCTCAGTCGGGATTCGAACTCTCGGCCGATCGGCCGCATTTCACTGTGACCTCGAGTGGCAGATCGTATTCGCACTGCCCCATCGAGGTCCATTATATAAATTTACCCGTCATTTTCTAGATTGCGTGGTTGCGGTAAGTTTATTATTATAGTAGTATTTCCAACTGTTCCAAGAGAAGGTTCTTCGGCGAAAATTGGTGTTATTGGAGGGCTTAACACAGTTTGATTAACAGCAGGCCCTTCGGCAATATTGAAAGCTGCTGCAAGTATATAAATACTTGATGAATAGCATTTATCAAATGGTATCTGCAATATATACATTAAAAAATGTTGTATTGTTTAATTGCAAATTACGTTACCACGTAAGAATAGGTATTACTGTAATTGCTTTCGTTTATTGGAAATGACTTGTTATAACATAAACTGTTTTCCGAATTAATTACAACTATAAATTTTGTTAGAGGAGCATTTATAATATCAGGATGACCCCAAGTTATGGTTAAGTTGTAATAATTATCCCAGCGGGATGTTACGTTTTTAAGAATATCGGGCTCTAGAAAATGTGAAATAAAATGTTCTGATCTAAGAAATGTTCTGTCGGTGTTGTTTACTTACTCTCTTCAGTTGTTTGAGCATATACAATAGTAGCCCTATTATTATATGCTGTACCCATATTTTTTGCAAAAACCTAAAAAACTTTTATTGATGCAATTCCTAATACTCAATATCTTTCTACAGTAAATGCTTACCTTAATTTCATATGACTTTTGGCTTTCTAAGTTTTGTAACGTTGCACAGTTGTAATTGTTCCATAGTTTACATTTATTATGATTTAAATGTACAGATTTGCAGCCCTTTGTCCCTGTATGTGTACGTATACAACTGTTTATGTAGTATTGTTCAATTTCTCCATTTGGTGGATAAGGAGCCAAGAAGCGAATGGATATGAAACTTGTATTTTTAGAATATACTGTTATATTGCTGACGATATTTGGCACTATAATTGGAAATATATGTTCTATACAAGCCGAACAATGATCAACATTTGCATATAATGGGTGTTCAATAAGTCTTTAAGTCCTGGGTGCCTGTGGGTTGTAAAACGCATGTCTGTACTGTCTCAAATGTTATAATTAATTATTAAATATTTGGCTTAGGTCTAATAAAGTTTAAAATAAAATGAAATTGAAATTGAATTATATTGTAGTAAAATATTTACTCAGGAACAAGAAATGTCGTCAATGGAATGAGTACGAAAACTGGAATTATTCCATAAACGCTTGTCGACAAATTTCATGATAAACAGTAATAACTGTTTCAGTGAAGTTTTGAGAATAGTACCGTGTTTTGAAGAAACAGGTTTTATAGATTACAGACCAAGAATAGGAAGACCCAGCCGTAGGAGCGAAAATGTTGTCTACTATGCTAGAAAAATAATTTACGACAATTTCAGTACGGTGACTACTCAAGAAATAGATTTAAGCATAGGATCGGTTCAGAATATTCTTTCACAAGCCCTTCAAATGACCCATATAAACTTTAAATGTGCCAGGAATTGTTACCCCCAGATTATTTAAAGATAAAAGTTGGTATGACTGATAGAAATGACAAGGTATATGACGGTAGAGGAAAACTTATGTATCACAAAAAGGGACGAAGAGCAGCTGATAGTATGAGAGAGAAGAATAAAATCATATAAGGACCAAAAAAGATAGGCGAAAACGAGTTTAGAGACAAACTGGATCCTTGAAAACAGAAGGAAAGGACAGAGTGGAAGCCATAAAGACGTAGAAAATTCAATGGCTGGCACATAAGGACGAAAGAAGATAGAGCGATAAAGACTATAACCAAATAGAGACCCAAGGATGGTAGAAGAGGAGGATGCCTCGAACAGTTACGCCTGCGCGTTACCCCACGACGCGGTCGTGACGTAACTGGGGACCGAAGTATACCAACTTTGACCGCGAACCAGTTATGAAATCGTGGTTCACTATTTAGCGGCAATTTGTAGAGGTTGTAAATTTAAAAAAATAAGGGAAATATATTCTTAATAACATTCACACATTTTGTAGTAAAAAGCAGTATGAATAATAAATTATTTCGCTATGTAAGGTATGAATATAAAAATAGGTTTGCTTTGTGTTTAAGTTTTAAATTTATTAAATAAATTAGAAATTAATATTACAAGAGTTCCAAACGCTGCTTTGATGAACTGCTTACTTCTTTATATAGTTCAATAAAGTAATGCCATTGTCTGGATTAAAATATTATTAAAATATATAATACAGATACAACACAAATACTTCACATTAAATCAACTAGTAGAATTTGTGAGTTTCTTCATTTTTTGTGATAATTTGTGGCTCTCTGAGGTACCCTTTCGCTTACACTTATTCAAACGTTTTTCTAATCTCATTTTTTCATTCAGGTAATTCATCCGAATAAACGTCCGCTGTTTTATAAACGCCTCGATGATCACTTTGTCCAATACACTGCATTTCCTTAAAATATAATCGGTTAGAGTTGAAACCACTTTATTCTTTTTTAACTCCATTTCCCCATGATATTGCTGAAAATATTTTTCCATTAAATATATATGCGTTAGAAAGCTGTCTTCAGGTTTAATTAAACCTCCGAATGATAACTGCTGGACCCAACTTGGTAATACTTGGTCTTGTGCTATTTTGTATGTATATTGGCCTAAGTGAGGATGTGTTTCTTTAAATTTTTTAGCTATCCATCCTGCTAAGTACTCTAAAGCATCTCTGGAACATTCGCTTAGATCGAAATTGTCTAACGTATTCCCGGACTTTTGCGTTACTGCCTTTATTTCACAATTTTGGTCAATATCCGCAAGCGGAGTTGGTTGAATGTCAAGTTCTGGATTATATTCGTCTAATGCTTCTACATATGTTTGTTTCAAAACTTGTGCCACGACAAAATCTTCAGTGGAAATATCTACCGTATTCAAATTTTTTTGTACGATTCCTGGAGTTTTTCCCAACATAATCATTCGAAGTCTGTAAAGTGCATTTAACGGTGTCGGATGATCATTTAACCCCCCCTTGGTTCTCAGTTGAGAAAAAAGGTTTTCTAAGCTATCCTGATTGACCTTATGAGTTAGTATGTAATTTACGGTTGGACATCTGTTTTTTGTGTCAATTAAAAGCATTTTTAGAGATGTAATTGACATTATTATACCTTTCTGAAAAACTTGCAATCCTGTTTTGTTTGTACACCGCATATCTTTTATGGTGTTATACATTTGTTCTAAAATTTTATTTTGTTCTTCTAATTGAATGCCATATCCGCACTGTGAGGGCAACATACATTTTCGTGGTACACGTGTGTTCATTAAGTCGAACCAAAAGTTGCATAATTCTATAAACTCTGCCGTGTTTTTAGCCAAATTGCCAAATTGATAACGCTTTAGTGCTATTGCTGTGGTGTCAGAAAGCAAGTTAGCAGCTAGCCGAACATTTTGGCGGTTAACCTGTTCACAATTTACGTGAAGATATGTCAATTTGAAACATACCTTGACTTCGCTGTTATCACTATTAATCAATTTGACTATTGGAGTTTTGTTCACATGATTACCCCCTTTTAAGATAAATCCCGTATCTAAAAACCAGTTACGCAGAAGCTTCAGCATGTGTGGTGCATCAGCAAACTGATAAATATTATTTAAAGTGTCTGAATGCTGAAACCATGGCTGATCGATTGAGAGATTTAACGATTTCCAAAGGCCTAAATTTCCTCCACCGCAGTCGCTAACACATGCTACCACTTCGTAATTACAAGCATATAATTTGGAAATGATGTCCATTAAGATATCTTTTGTAATTTTTTGGTCGAAATTGACGTAGACAATTTGCTTCCAGTTCGCAATTAAACCACGAACCATAATTACCTGCAACAGAAAATTGAAAAAATGATTTATTCTTCTGTGCACAGAGACATTAATTAGATACTCACTTGCAATTGATTATGTGGTCCAATTATCTGATCATTTTTGGTATCATATTCATAAACTGGCATGACCTTCACCTCATCATATTGTAAAACTGCTAGTCTTTCTTCGTCAGTTGCAGCTGCAGAAGCTATTTTCATAAAATGTAATACATCTTTTAATATACCCTGGCTCATATTAATTTTGGAAGACCATTTTTGTAAGGTCGATATACCAGGAAGCGGAAAATGTAAAGTGTTTCGTAAAAATATATACGCCCGTTTACTAAAGTAGCGTAAGGTAAAGGCTCTTGTGATATCTTCTGTTTCCCATGTCACCTTTTTTTTATTATCAACTAACACTTTAATTTGAGCTGGAGTGAATAGTGAATACTTTTTGCAATGCTAGTTGAGTTCGAATTGATTTTTTTTTCTCGTTAGTGTTTAGCGATTGGTTTAATTTTCGAGCTTGAATCTGAACTTTTAACGAACGTCGGTTTGTTGATAACTGGTCTTAACAAAATTTTAATTTGAGTGAAATTTCATTCATTTGCATTTGTAGTTTTTCAATGGACGATTTTAATTCTACATTTTGCAACTCCAATACTGAACATTTAGGACAACTAGTATCAGTATTTTCTTTTTCGCAAATCTCCTGTATCATGAGAGATGTATCGGAGTGTGATGGAGGTGTTAGCAAATATTTTATTTCCTGTTTAATGTGGCGATTTTGAGATCCTTTGTCTCGAGCATCTACTTGTTGAAGATATCTTTTTGTTAAAATCTCTCCTAAATTACGGGAAGGTACAGCTCCAAGCTTCAGCAATCTCTTTATGGGTAAGTTCAACAATTCTGCTTTTAAATCCCTTTCAAAATCTTCAGAATTAAAATGATCCGAACATATATGACAAGAATCAGGATTCCATTCACCATCCCGTCGACATAAATGTATGCATTGTTTACGTATTTCCGGATTTTTTGGAAAACGGTGAAATGAAATTGGTGGATTAAAATTTTTCGTTTTTCCTAGACTATTGTTACAAACAGCTACAGTGCAACGTTTACCAGGCATTCTGAAAATGTACAATATGCATTTTTAAATGCTTGTTTCATTTCGTTCATGCATAAAAAATATAGCAAAGTTTATTTTATCAACTTACCTTATAAGAATGAAGTAGGTACAACAGGTAGATGATAAAAAAAACGAATCTAACTAAATAAATTTCAGCGAAATGAAACCAAAAACTAACAACGAAAAGTTCATCTGTAGGGTACCTATTCTGCTTATTGAAACTGATTCTTATATTAAACTATTTATTTACGTATATACAAAATTACTAAGCGCTACTAAATACGTTGCAATAATTAGTAAATTGCAACATCATCCGTTACAACACAAGTAACCACTGTCTTAAAATGTATTCAATACAAGTGCAATTCAATCTGGACCGGAAATAGAGCGCAAGTGTTTGCTTGCAGCATGCACTTTGGACATGTGCGGTCCCCGCCTACGTCATACGGTAGCGCCTACAGCTATCGCATTCGGGAACGGTGTGTTATAGGGCATGAGGCATCCTCCTCTTCTACCATCCTTGATAGAGACCCATAAAAGCAAAAAACAAAGGAACATCAAAAATGAGGTAGTGGAAAAAGGTGTTAAGGAAGATGGAGATACAAAATTGGAGAAGGAAAGCAGGAAACAGAAAGGATTGGATAGAGCTGGTAAACAATGCAAAGTCACACAGACTACTATAAAGAAGACAAAAGATAGAAGTTGTGGATACTAATCCAACCCAATAAATGGATTGTGAGAGCTCGAAAATAGGAACGGTTCAAGATTCTTAAAATAATTGAAAGTCTTGATTGTTGTTACCTATTACTAGTGGTTTCACGAAAATCTTAATGACACTGCATTACTTCCCCGAAACTGCTTTACATCCTTTATAAACTGGATCACAGATCGCTATATTCAGTAGGAAAATCATAGGTCCAATCTTTTTTATCGCAAATCTAAACAAAGAACACTAACGCAATAATATCTTTGTACCGTTTATAAACCAACTTCATGTTAACGTACTTGGAAATGGTTATTTCCAACAAGATTCTGTTAGACCACATGCCGTACAAACTAGTCTGGATGGAATATCTGCAAGATTTTTTCGGTGATAGGCTAATTAATAAAGACCGATTTCCTCCAAGACCGTGTGGCATGACGGATTTAGACGATTTGATGAAGATTCAACATCTAAAAAATTAAAATTTTAAAACTCCACTGCACACCATAGACGACTGTAATAGCTAGGGTGCCCACACGTCAAATTTTTCGAGATTTGTCCTTATTTTTGGTTCGATGTCCCAATATCAAGATCTATTGTAGGGACCATTGTGTCCCGATTTTTAAACACTAATAATTATTAGTACACCGTAAGGTAAAAGAGGAATTGAGTTCGGTTCGTGATCCCGTACACCGTGCACGTGTCTTGCGGAGCTCCGCTTTCGTTTAGGGAGTTAACAGCGTTAAATTTGGAATAATCGCCGGCAGGCGCTCGAAAGAGCTTTGCGCTATAAAAAAGGCTAACTAGATTCAATTTGAATAGTTAAAAAATAACTGCCAATAGGTTCATCTAGTGGATTTTGTACATAGTCGTGTTCATTCAGGCCAAACTTAAGTTTTAAACGCAGGCACGCCGGACAATAACGGGGACCCCGTCTAAAAATAGATCAGCCAGCTCTCATCATCGGCCGGGTTTCAAGCGGTTCCGAGAATGGGTCGTTTAGGGCAGGGGTGGCCAACAAGTCGATCGCGATCGACCGGTCGATCGCGAAGCCAATTTGGGTCGATCGCGAGACCAATCTGGCAAGAGCCGTCGGGTTACGAGTGAAACAAGCGAAGTCAAGATTTTCAAGTTTTTACGTTATTTGTGTTTTCTGTTCGAATTTTTTTTTCAACTCTAGATAGGTGAAGTCGTATCATTCTTGAAAATAATATTTTTAATCTTAACTTGATGTGTTTGTTGTAAGGAGTGGTGGTAGATCAGTTGGTAAAGCGCTCGCTTTCTGAGTAAAACATCGATTCTGGTTCGAAACCTAAGCATTGCTATGCAGATTTATAAAAATCTTTTCTACAACCGACCACACACAATTTCCCAGTCGGGCTTGCAGCCGTGGTTTCTTAATGCTAAAAACCTTCTCTGGAATTTCTGTCGTTCGGATTCGACGTTGAACTGTGGCTCTCCGGTATTTCTAATTCAGCGCTGAGGAGAAACACGTGGCAGTGAAGAGGCCGATGCCCAGCGGTGGGACAAAAAGGCTGCCAATGATGATGGTGATGAATGTGTTTCACTTGTAACCGAACGCAACGCGTGAACGTAACCTGCAAACGCAACAGTATGCATGCAGTTATGACTCATAGAAAAACACAGCCATTTTACCTTGAATATTTGGTAGTGCCATACGGTAGCTTCTTTTCTTTAGTATTAACAATATTATTATTATTATTATTAATCAATATTATCTATCCACGGTGACAACGTTGAGTTTCAATTTTTCTTCTGTTTAAAATGTAAGTACCTTTTCTTTATGTTTTAAATTAAATTGTGGCTTTTCTTACCTATCTACTTACTTGATTAGTGAGCGTTCTGGGCAACAGACGTCTAATCTGAAGTAGTTAACGAAGTTGGAAAATATTTAATTCAATATTTATTATTTATTTTGAACATTTAATTTTTTTCAGATAAGTAAGTGGAATTAATAAAGACTAAACAACGCTCTGTCCTGACCGATTCCCATACTGAGGATTCTTTATTATTACCTTTGTCAGGATATACACCTAATTATGATTCCTTGGTTAGAGACATGCAAACACAGTCTTCCTATTAATGTTAAGGTAACAAAATAAATTCTAAATCTGTCTTTATCTGTAACTAATTTGATTTAATAAGTATTATTAATAATTACTCATGTTTTTTTAATTCCCCCGGACATTTTTTGGCCCGTTAAATAATTGTTTTATTTTTTACGTGGGTAGATATGCAAACATAGTATGTATTTTATCCCCCCCCCCCAAGTCGATCGCGACAAACTTTTATGATAAAAAGTAGATCTTATGTACACAAAAGTTGGCCACCCCTGGTTTAGGGCATAAATAATCACCAAACAGGTAGTCGGCCGAGGGGAAATTAGGGACTTTTGGATTCTTTTATTTTCATTTTAAAATAAAGTGTTAGCTGGTTCAGCTAGTCTTAATTATTTAATTATTCAATTTAGTAAAGTTGTCACAAATTGCTTTACCCACTATTCACACATATGACAAAGTTACTAATATTAGGAAACAGCCAGGGCGAGTTAGGGAATAGATTACAAGTTCCTAGGTATTTAAGTCAGTCAACTCAACTTGGATTTATCAGGTAGTTGATTTTACTATTTCAGTTGCACATTCTTTTAAAAAAAGGTCCAAGTAGCTTTGGAATGGAATTGAGTGGGCGGCGTGATTGGGTACGGACGTATGTTTTATTCATTGGATTTCTTCTTAGCTTTGCTTTAATAATACCAACGTGGGAACGGGAGTGCTCGCAAAACGCTTTGGGCGAAAGTGACTATAGCAAGACAAAAAAAAACCAAAACAATTTTGGGGGCAGACACTAGAGTGAACGTGCTAGGGTATCCACCCGGGGACGGAGGAGAGGAGAACCATTGCCGCCTCTACAAGTTGCTACATCAAAAAGGGGAAAAAACAGCGATCGACACAGGCCACAAAAACACTGAAGGGGACGCAGTTAAAAGCTAAGTGTCGCAGGCCTAAGTAGCCATTGTAGTCCTTTGTAGTCTTTAGCACTAGTTGGTAGCACTGGTAGTCTAATAGAAAACTAGGAAATGGGAGGGACGGGCTCTGACACTTTGACCTCCCTTAACTCAGACTAATTTCATTGAAATTACTTGCCCTTAATTTACTAATTACTTGATTAATTACTTAGCAATGCTTTCATTGGTCATGCATGTAAACGTGCTGCTACGATTTGTATTGGATGTTCATGTGATGGGGTCGGATATGTATTTGATGTGTTGGGCGGCTCGCTGCATCACGAGGTGGACGCTGGGCGCATATTCTAGGAGGACCGGCCGACTATCCTCTACACCCGGAGTATGCCATGCGGGCACAGGACATGCAGATCGGAGGACCGTGCTGCGTTGTATACATCATTGGAGGGGGGTTTGGGATATGCAGGTCGCTGACATGCCTGGGGAGACATGGGAGGTCTGGACGCGAGAGGGAGCGATGGGGAGAGGTCCGAGGAGAGGCAGGAGGAGTGCGCGCGCTGGAGGAGGAGTCCGCTCAGGAGGCGACTGGGGAGGGACGGGATGGCGAGGATGAGGAGGCAGGGAGAGGGTGTGGGTGGAGGGTAGGGGAGAGGGAGCGAAGCAGGTGTCGTGGGAGGGAGGACGCTGGATATCTGGTTATCAGCGGCAGAGGGGATTGTTGGGAATGCGAAGGAGGTACAATCCAGAGTCGCTCTTCCAAGTGAGTGGTAGGGCAGAGGTGGTCAGTGCGGCGAGTGTTAAGTGGTTGACTGGTCATTGCGACACAAGGAGGGGAGCGGTCTGTTACCTTAGAACAATGGACAGATGGGAGATATGAGCAGGGGCAACCTTTGCTACCGGGGTTGGTTGGGATGGGGGGCATAGTCGCATAGCGGACAGTGTGAATGGATTTGGGAAACTAGGAGCTGTGCAATCAGTAACCTTGGAACAATACCTGGGTGTGAAATACGATCAATGTGAGCCTTCAGTAACCTTAGAACACTACATAAATAAGAACACTGTGAACCTTCGATACCAAAGTTTATTGGGGCCAAATGCGTAATCGCATAACGGGCAGTTTCAATAAGTTTGGGTGTAAATATCCAGTAGGTTCTTAGTTATTAGAAAACTAAGAGATGTGCAATCAATAACCTTAGAACAATAGATAGATGTGAAATAAGAACAATGTGAAACTTTGATACCAAAGTTTATTGGGGCCAAATGCATAATCGCATAACGGGCAGTTTCAATAAGTTTGGGTGTAAATATCCAGTAGGTTCTTAGTTATTAGAAAACTAAGAGATGTGCAATCAATAACCTTAGAACAATAGATAGATGTGAAATAAGAACAATGTGAAACTTTGATACCAAAATTTATTAGAGTCAAATGTATAATCGCATAACGGACAGTAAACATAAGTTTGGGAGTAACTATTAAGTAGGTTATTACTTATTAGGAAACTAAGAGATGTGCACTCAGTAACCTTAGAACAATAGCATGAGGTGAATTAAAAACAATGTGAAACTTTGACATCAAAGTTTATTAGGCTTAAACGCATAATGGCATAACGGTTTCGGCTACGTACTCAACACCCCATTGATGCGTAGTCTACTAACTACCTGGTGTTGCAACAGCGGTGTCTTGCGGTATGCATTGCAGACGTGGTAACGTTGTGCAATGCCCCACCCGATCCCACCCTATCCCGTAAATTCCTACACACCTACTGGCATGGGGTGGGCCTGACGTATCCAGGATCGACCCTCGAGTCAGCTCCATGTCAGATGATGATGATGATGATGACACCGTAAGGTAAAAAAGGAATTGATAAAAAAGAAGAAGAAGATGTATATAGGTAATTCACCATAAAATGTTGGTATTTCTCAAAAGTAGTTGGGAAAACTATGCTTTCTTGTTGGTCCTTATTTATTCCTGTTTATGTAATATGTCATACACTGCGATCTAATTCGGATACAAAAATCGTGTTTGATGGCTACTACTCAGGAGTGCGTGCAGTGTAGGACTATGCAGACTGTGCAGTACTTTGTAGATCTTAGTGAAGAAAATATTTAATAATACATACATTTAAAATTGACATTATAGCCCTAAATCATTTCTGGGGTTGGAATTAGCTCAGGCTAGGCAAAATTCATAGTTAGGGTTTAAAGTGAGCCAAGAGCTTCACTGCATGCAGATGTTTGAATATCCGCGTCCTAGATCTCACCCAATCAAAACCAACAAACAAACAACAACATAAACGAAAGAATTTTTTAGCCGTAGTTTCCCGATTTTTAGTTGTAATGATATGGTCACCCTAGTAATAGCTTTAATAAAAGACTGTCGTTCTATGTATAATATCCTCAGATCATTTAATTTATTAATTTTGAACTATATTATCACACTGCAAATATAAACGACAATTTTCTTGGAAAAGTGTCGCTTTAAATGACGTTTTATGTAAGGTTAGGTTGTATAAAGCCAGTACAGACACCCGTTATAAAATCAAATCGCATTCAATTAAAGGTATGCTAATAAAAAATATTTTATTGATAATATTCAGAAACTATATTATTTAAGTGGACATGCGGATTACCTGCTGGTTTAGTGTGAAACGGTATTATTTTCGTTCTAAACATTGTCCCGTTCTTCCTTCTTAATTGAATTCGTATAGTGTAGTTGGAGAATGCATGTAAGTTATATAGGATTAGTGGAACATCGTTCCCGAAGTAAATTGTGTTATTAGCATCTTGCGAACACCAATTATTAGAGCACGTTGGTGTTATATAATATTCTACTATTCCTTTAATTAAGGTACAATTTGGTTTGTTTAGTTTAAGTTGTACATGTGTACTGCCGAGTTCCACTGCTTCAATGACAGGAACTTCGGATTCTTCTAGTAAACCTTAAAAAGTAAATAAGTAACATTTAATTAAAATATTTTGGAAGGTTATCTTCAAAACAATCTCTCACAACATTTTTGGACAAGTGGTAGTTCACATAATAGTACATTTTAGGGGTATTTACCGTGGTGTATTACAAATGTGTGCCTATCGCATGTATTAAAACGAAAACATAACATTTACTATAAAGACTTAATAGTTGCCAAAGCATATTTCAGTTACTGCAATTATTTTGTAATCTAGAACAGTGGTCTCTAAAGTGGTGTACGCGAGGCGATACTTGGGGGTACGCCAAGGTTTCCTTTTGGAATACCGTACGTGTGTCCTGGTCGTGGTCAACAGTCTCTCTAATCTTACGGCCTACCGCTCACTACTACGCGGTCGGAAGCAGAAGCCAGGAGCACCATAATTGGTGGATGGGACTGAAAATCGAATATCCAGATTTAGTAAGCAAAGTAATCGGTGCCATCTTACCAATTACATTTACATACCTTCGTGAGGTATCGTTTTCTGCGATAACAGCAATTAAACCAAAATACCGAAATCAATTAAACTTAGAACCTGATCTTCGTATCGCAGTATCAGAAAGCATTCAACCGGAATTTTCCGATATTAAACATATGCAGTCACATTGTTCACGTTAAATTCTACTATAAAATTTATTATACAGTGCGCGCCAAAAGTATGGAATATACCAAATAAAACTGAAATAAATAGTTTTCTGTAAACATCCTGATACACGTCAATTTTATTTTTTTAAATACACATTGTAATGGCATAATAATTTTTGGATATTCATTTGTTTTTAAGTGATGACGTCCTCGGATTTTCTTTAAATGGTAACCTCTAATTTTTGTTCTTGATTTGGATAGACCATTTAAGTGTCTAAATGACAGTATAAAAATATTGATACCTTACATCAGAAAATTTC
>JABXWE010087254.1:0-12376 GCA_014611495.1 Limonius californicus
GAGATTAACGAACCTGCTATATTAAGTGTTAAAATTACTAAAGGAAAATTGAAATTTGAGTGTTGATTTCTACAGGTTTAATTTTATATTTGAAAACATTCCACTTAAAAGTTGAGATTAACGAACTTGATTTGTTAAGTGTTAAAATTACTAAAAGAATATTGAAGTTTGAGTGTTGATTTCTACAGGTTAAATTTTATATTTAGAAACATTAAGTTTTAAAATTACTAAACTGAAATTGCAATTTGAATGTTTTTTTCCTACAGGTTTAATTGAATATTTAGAAAAATTCCAATTAGAAGTTGAAATTAACGAATTTGCTATGTTTTATTGCTGATTTATATCACATGTGGTAATAATTACTACCAGTAATTTTATATTTAGAAATTTGAAATAAATGCATACATATTCTGCTGTCTCGGTCTCTTTATTTAGTTTTAATATTTATATATCTTTTTTAGTTTTTTTGGCATGTAATTTCCAAATATTATTGTTCTTGTTCTTCTATACTTAATGTTAATATTGTTTATTTACATGTAATAGCGCGAAGGAGTGCCGGTTTACATGTTATAGTTTAACTTATAAAAATTATGCCCCAATTCTGACAGCTATGTTTATTAATTTACAAATGTAAAACGCAGGCTATTTTCATTTGTACATACGTTTTATTTGAAGAGTGCTCCATAAAGAGTCATTTATTTAAACAAGGCGTTTTTGGGGTTTTATTGCAAGTTTTGTACACAATGCTCCCTCGTTGTCCGAGGTGTTTTATTTGAGTAGAAGGGTCGCTCAAATAATTCCCAGATTGTTTTAGCCATTTCCAGGACTTTTAAAGTTCCCTTGATTACCACAAGCCTGAATCCCTTTTAAATGCCCCACTGCGACTACACTCTGAATGACCCCTTTATTATCCTAATTATTTCTACCTTTTAATGACTCCCCTTGTGACTGCATAATCATGGCGGAGTTTAGGCGAGGAAGTTTGGGTTTTTTTTGGGATGTTACAACGCGCCTCCTCTGCAACTTGGACAAGAGCACGGCAAATTAGAATTCCTTGCTTGGGAGGTTGGGGAAAATGCATAATGTATAATCATTTCCTAAAATGTAATTCTAGCAGCTACAACTTTTTTAATATTTCAACTTTTTGCTTGTAACGTTTGTTTCACAATTTTAATGTTATTATAAATTCAATTTTAAGTTCCTCCGCATAATTAGTGCTAGTTGGGAAGAGAGATTTTGTTTTATTTCGCTAAGGGACACGCTTATTCGGTTCGTGCGTGCCAAAGCGAGATATGCATGCTCGGTATTTATTAGTCCTGTGAATTATTTTAAACATGTGTTGATGATTGGTTCGCGTGCCTTTGGTTAAATAATGAATGTCATTCCTTGATAAGTCGGGTGTTAGAATTTGGTGTTGGTTAGGAAATTAATTGCAGTGTCGTACAGATTAGGAAACGGCCGGAACACACTTTCCTTTCCAGAATTCCTCAAGAATTCCGCTGACGTATGAGGAAATGCTTAATTTTATCGGATAGACAACGAGCCGGCAATGTAGGGTTGAAAGCGGCAAAATTAAAGGTTAGAGTATTCCCCGTAGGTAAATAAGTAAATTATTTAAACCAAGATGCGGCAAATCTCAGTGTACCTAATTCATTAAACAAACTTGCAGAAACAAAGTAACTTTAATTAAGTTTCTGAAGTATATAGGGTTCCTGCCCCCCATTATTTCAAACACATGCAGTGTTCATTCACTCAGTGCATTCCCGTTTTGCTCCACGTGACGTGCACACCAATAACTTCTTTTGTGACTGCTTCACTTAGCGTAACGTTTCAATTTGTAAATGTTTTCTGTTGTATTAATTGGTTGTTCGTACGACAACACTTGGCTTTGTTCACTTCCTTTCCTATTAGTTATTTATCTGAACAAAGACTCGTTCGATCATCAATTAAATAAATTAAAGCTTCGCTTTGATTGGTACCAGTTGTTTTGTCAAATGCTCTTTGGAATTACAAAGTTGTCTGTTTAATCACAAAATGGAGCTCCTAATCATGAAGTACGGTTAATTACTCGCAAAGGTCAGATTTATGGCAAAAAAATGTTCTTGACAAGGGTTCTTTTTTATTAACAATGTATCATGCAATTCTGTAATTCTGTTTTTTTATATTTCCGCTCTCTAATATAAATATTACATATCATTTGGTGAATGAACTGCATATATTGGTTTACACAAAGTTCTAAGAGATAACGATAAGTTAGTAGTTGCTGGTTGAGCAGGAATCTGAAGCTATTTTCATTTAATATTAGGTATTGTTTTAATTCTTAGGTACTTTAATGGATTAAAGTAGAACAAAGTGCGTACGGAAAAAAGAATTCTAGTACAAAGTGGACAGAAAAAGTTTAAACGGGGAGAACAAGGGTCTAAAGATGAAACAGATATATGAAGACGGTTATCAGTAAAGAAGTTTCTTAACTATAGGTAGTTTATACAGGGTGTCAATTTAAAAACGTACAATGTGTTATATCTCCAGAAGTAAACAAGTCAAAGAACATTTCTAGAAAATGTTTGTAGAACATGGATTGGGTATAATCATTCATCGATCATCATTCTAGCTACTCTTATAAAAATATTTCATATGGTAACAGCCTCCGTGTGAGATCCTATTGAAAAGCTCTTACGAAAAGTCATTCAATAATAGTAGCAAACGTTTTTTTTTTAATTAAATAGGTACGGAAAAATTAAGAAATTAAGATATGGTTCAGAACCAATTATTCACAGAAACCGCCCATGAACTAATAGTGTACAGAGCATTTAATGCCGCTAATCCGGATTTAAAACGATGTTTCCTAGATCCGTCTCCGATTTCCTAAGTTAAATCGGGATTTTGGTCTTTTTTTTCAAAATATTGAATCCGCCGAAAACCCCATCCGGATATTTCGTTCCATTTTCAGCTGCTGGCCGTTTTCGGTCCGAAAAGTGTTGATGATTGTTTCCTGTATTTTTTATAAAACCCAACATTTTATGAGGCTTACATTTTCCAACGTAGACGAGCTAGGAAATTTGGCTTGCGCCGTTGGAAAGAGCGTCGCCCGTTTATAAATGTCTTTGTCCAAAACAAGAAATAAGAATTTTCAAGGGTAACACATTACCAACGTTGCGGTTATTGCTGAGGCGGCGCAAAAAAACGGTCGGCTAACTATATTTATGCAAAACATACGTGAACATATTTTAATTTGAATAAAATAAACCCGACGGCGATATTTCATTCGCTGGCCGGTGATGAATTGTTAAAGTCAATATTACAAACATGAGCTGCTCCTGCTAAATACTGTCATCTACGCGTTTCATTTGTTAACAGGGTTACTTTCGAAGCGCCGAGTGTAGTGCAGTGTTTGGGCACGGGAGAAAACACGCATCAGCGCGTTTGTGGCAAGTGCCTATCGAGTCGTCGGAATGCTGTGCCTTAGGACTTCTCACAACCAAAGTCCTGATCTCCTTAAAATGCAGAAAAGTACTTACATCCTATTACCTATCGGTGCTCGTCTTTATAAATTACAATTACGATCTCGTTCCTTGTTCCACCCGCCTTGCCTACCGTTGCCCTTTCTATTCTCCAAGCATTTTCATTCCATTTCGCTCATATCTTTCTTGTTCTTACCCCCTTTTGACTTTCCTTCGACCATTTTCATTTGTTCGCTTCTTTTTGTCCCTCGTCATTCCTCCCTCCTTGTTCCCATTGTCTTTTTCGTCTTGTTCTCCTTTAATTACGGTCTATTACTTTGTCCTTTCTCCCCTTTCTTCTTCCCTTTCCCCGTTTCCCTTTCTTCTTCGCTCCCACAGTTCCCCCTTCTCCCAGCTGACCTTCCCTACTACCCTCCCTCTTTCCGCTCTCCTCTTCTTTTCTCCTTTCCTTGCCACCCTATTTTCCCCCACCTTCCACCCATCTTCGCCTTCCTTCATTCTACTGGTATTTAGGGAATGATACGAAGGGTCTACCCTTCGTCGCCATTCCCTGTCCCGTTAAAGCTGGTTTTAATTTGAATTTATACTGTTAACTGTTTAAAATAATTTGCATTGTCCTCTATGCAATAGTAAAGCCTACTCGCAAATTCTCTCCGAACATTTTGGAAGGTTTTGTCGCGGAATAGCTCGACACGCTGAAATATTCCTTATTTCAGTGCAATGGACTGGGACGGAATTTTGTAAGGATCAGATTGTAAGTCTAATAGGGTGAAATGGGGAGATTTTGGGAGCCATTCTATTTTTCCGAAACAAATCAGGTAAAAAATGTTTGCTACTATTAAATAGCATTTTATGAGCTTCTTAATGAGTGTTACAAGGCGGGTGTTATCATTTAAAAATGTTTTGTTAGGGTAACTACAGTTTAAGAGCTTAAATGCGGAAGGTTACCTTATAAGTCATGATAATTCCCACTCATGTAATGGAAACGGTTTCTAAAAATTGTCAGTACCTCTTTTGCTTCCAGATATATACCACAATGATGCGCTCCAAGAGAGGTTACAATATTATCAGAAAAAGTGATACCAAGAGATTTTAGAACAAAATACTAGGTTTCGAACGAAACGCTATAAAATGACATTTAACAATTATTAAAACAGTATTTTATTTTTATTTTTTATCATTTCTTATTATAAGATTTAAATAATACTGAAAACTCCAACAAAAAAATAAGAAGAACAACTCTTTTTGAATGTATCTTTTCCCTGAGTTATTTAATAGAGTTTTATTTTGTCAATCTTGCGTCACTAATTCATAATAAATGAGAAAATTAAACTTAATCTGTTGAGATAGTCGACAAAACGTGATGCATATATAGGATACTTCTGTATGTGAACCGCTTAACATGAATCTGGACTAATTTTCAGATATATCAATATACAAATAAGACACCTCACCCTCGTTAGATTGTTTGAACGAATCGCTTATTTGGTATTGACATAAATCGTGTAATGGAGATCAGTAAACGATTTGGTAAAATGATTCTTATTAAAAGCTTCTGGCTTAGTTGTATATTTGTTATCTCGATTAATTGTTTGATAAAGCCGAAGTTCTATCAAAATGCATGATCTCCCGTATAAATATACAGTTGTTAATTTGATTATAGAAGTTTTTGTGACCCAGTTCGGCTTGTGTCTTCTTGTGACTGGTGGTTGGTTTAACAGTTGCTCTACAAGATTATTTCCATGTCTTGCTAACTTTTGGTTGTATGCGCTTGCAAGTCTCTGGATTTCACTGGTTACGTATGGGATTTTCAGATCGATCTGGAGGGCATCGTTGCTGATGTACGTACCATGGCGTATTTGCTAGCATGCGTAGGGTCTTAGATTGGAACCTCTGAAGTATTTTGGTGTAAGATACCTTTGCGCAACCCCATAATTGGACTCCATAGGTCCATATGGGCTTTAATATTACTTTGTATAATAGTAGCTTGTTTGACAGGGAAACATATAGATGGATTATAATTTCTGTACACGTTCCTTAAATAGTCCTCGAACATAGTAAAAGTGAACATTTGATGAGCTTGAAAAACTTGAACAGATTAATGCAAGATGTTTAATAAATAGTGTAGTATACTTCGCTAAGGAGCTTAGCCTTAGGAAATTAAAGTTTGAAGCATCATATTAAAAAATATATAAATAATTAATCCGTGCAGAGCAACACTTTTCAAAAAATATAGAATGGCCTCACCATATAGTTTTCTCCATATGAAAACATGTACCAGAAGTCCCAACATATAGACGCAAAATTTGTCATAATTTTACGTGAACCAACAGCGGTTGGCAGTGGGAAGGACGCACAACTGTGAAACGTTAAGTTAAAAGTGGTTTGTATGAATGCAAACTTTATTTTAGGTTTTAATGGATTATATGTAGTATGTTTTAATGTCAAGGAAACAATACGGTATCTGCAGGTGTTAATTTTGGGCTATTCCTTATTTAGAATGAATACACATTACTTAGTTATAAAGCAAAAACTCCAGTGTAGTGATAACTAAACCCTTCGTCAGACCGCTCTATTTATTACAGATTCTGTAGTAATTGATAGAGAATTCGTTCAAGCAAATCAAACTCTCACTTGTACAACATTTATAATATTTCAAGAAATATAGGAATATTTCTGTGGATGCTACGCTTCGCATTCACAAGTTAATATTTTCTGTTCTAGAAAAGAAAAATAATTGTGGCAATTGAACTATAGTTTGATCATTATGACATAATTGTAATGAGTGCAATAAATTGCACTGCATTGCATTGCAATTGCATTGTTGTTGATGACAGGAGAATATAAGGGAGTGAACTATGTAAGTAGGTGGTCGGCCAGAACTAAACATGGTGAAAATAAATGATTATTGTATTTATAAGCATTTAATACTTATGTACGAGGGCTTTACTCTTTCTGCTGAGCCTAGTAACTTAATACACAATTTATTGACAAAACACATTTGTTTATAAATTATCAAAATATTCCTCTATACAGTCAATGCATTTTTACATCTGTGAAAACCAATCTACAAAACATTTTCTCCAATCTTCCCGGGTTAGGTTATTTATTTAAATTTTACATGCGTCAATCGCTTCCTCGGCCGATGTAAAACGTAAACCCTGTAACTTACCCACATAACCAAAGTTACCTAAAAGATAACTAAAACGTAACCTATATTCTTTGAGGCTTTCGCGGTTTCTCGAACTGTCAATATTACAATTTACTTTCGGCTTAGACCGCGTCGTCATTTGGGAACTATACCGAGCATTATCAGGTAAAACTCATCTCTTGATGTCGTTACAACAAAATGGTTATACAGCCACAGAAATTCAGAGAGCAATCCGCAATGCAGAACAGCCCAAGGCTAAGGAGGAACTGGCACCTCCGGAAGGCTTAGCTTTTCTACCATACAGTAAAGGCACTACAGATAAGATTGGACATGTTCTTAGAAGGTACCGCATAAAGACAGTCTTTAGGACTAATGAAACTTTGGGAAACGGTTTCAGATCCGTAAAGGATCATATATCAAATTTAAAATCAGCCGGGATCTACAATATCCCTTGCTCCTATGGCTCAAACTACATCGGACAAACTGGTCGTTCCATTGAGTTAAGATTGCGAGAGCACAAAGGTGATTGCAAACATAAACGCATCACAAAATCTGCGGTGGCTGAACATACTGGTTTAACTGGACATAAGATGGACTTTGACAATGCTCGGGTACTCGCCAGAGTGCCTCATTACTTCCCTCGTATCATACGTGAAGTAATTGAAATAGAAAAGCAACCGAACAACATAAACAGGGAGGATGATTTTAGACTCAGTAAAGCTTGGACTCCAGTAGTTTATCCTCTAAGGACTCCTACGCATCATCGATCACACGATCACGCTCCACCGGATCCGTCCTTGCCCAACGGTGACAGCCAACCAGAACTCCGTCGTTCTGCCCGACTGGCTCAAAGAGGTTTAAATACCTGTAGCTTGCCTGCCTTTACAAGCATTTGCTCTAGAAGTTTGAGCCATATTTGTTCGTAGGCCCTGCCTGCCTAAACAAGGTCGTGGGCTGGTTCACTGTTCTATTCACTCTGAAAATGCAAGCTGCAATATCTTGCGAAACGTTAGTTTGTATGGGTTCACAAACAGCTAACAGGCATAAGCCGATTAAGTATTATTGTCCTGGCAAACAAAATACATCAAGATCAAATCCTTGTCCGCCCCAAGGTTTGATTAATATAAGCACACGGCCCTGTTTAGGCAGGCAGGGCCTACGAACAAATATGGCTCAAACTTCTAGAGCAAATGCTTGTAAAGTCAGACAAGCTACAGGTCGGTCCTTTCCTGATAATGCTGGGTGTAGTTCCCAAATGACGACGCGGTCTAAGCCGAAAGTAAATTGTAATATTGACATAAAACGTAACCTCTCAAAAATACAAGGAGTCCATTAGTCAACCAAAAGTTAATTTGTAGGTCAACTATGTCAGAAATTGGTTAACCATAGTGCAACTTTAACGCACCCTCGAGGTCGCTAACAGGTTAACCATAAAAAATGTCCAGAAGCAAACACTGCAAAACATCTTTTGGGCAGGTTATTTTTGAGGGATAACCATATTGACGGTAAAGAAGTGAGCTTAGAAACATAACACAAAGTTAACAGCTCATTCTGTCAAAAAACACCATGTATCTGTAAGGCAAGCTATACAAAGAATGCTATTTAGGTTTGAATTAAGCTGACCATTATATTTCGTTTAGAATGAGTAAATAAAAAATACATTACAAAAAATTCCTATTTATTATTAGACAAATATTTTAAATACTACAAATTATGTATTCACAAAAAGTAAAACTAGGTAAGACAGTGTTTTTTACAGCAACTCCTTAAGTCATGCTGTGGACTTTCGAACCCATACTTTCGTAGGGGATAAAAGGTCCACTAAACTTGGGACTATAACTGAAAATGGATGCTACTTTTTTTATGAGTATGACCATTGCTTTGCAAATGCCAATGGTAAGAGAGAAACCCTGGGAGATACAGCGCAAGTCGTATGCCGTCCAACCGTCCACCCCTTAATGGTTTAAATTGTAGACCGTTCCATTTTCATGTAATATTTATTGTAATTTTATTTATAAATTAGCAAAATTATCACTTATCGGGATGTTAAATTTTGTTGTTAAACGCACAATATTAAGTAGCCGTAATGGAATTTTCTAATCCCTTATTTTACTTGTCCTCCTCATAATGCTTAAAATAAATGTGGTTCTACTCGAAAGGAAGACAACCTACTTGAACAAATGCCACAAGGACCACAAGAATTTAAAGGTCAACTCTTACTTAAGAAACGATTATTTCCATTATGGTAGCTAAGAAGGTTGTATTTTTACTAGTATAATAGCGTGGAATCTAACTGCGAGGATTATACAAAAGTTAACCAAGAAAGATGAAGAATAGCGAAAATTATTTTAGAGCTTATACGATAGCTTAAATAAACATAAACACGTAATATGTTTTATTGTATTATGGGTTCATTAACAATATTTCTGTTTTTGTTACTATTTTGTTACTCATTTCTGTAAGTAATTGAGAAATGGAAAATAAATATTAATAACATTACATTTAAATTCAAGTTCTAAATAATTTTCTTATCAATTACTGAACAATAAGATATATATTGGACCGTGATGAATACACACAAGCTATTTAGAATAGCAGAAGACAGAGAGGCTTTCAACATAGTTGTCGCCAACCTCCGATAGGAGAAGGCACCGAGAAGAAGAAGAAGAAGATATTCGGTCAGTAGTTAAAATGACCAGTATTTTTAAATCCATTTGCAATATAGTTACTCACAACAGTATGTGCAACTATTATCAACTTATTGCGGCTACCTTTTAACAGGTATCTACACCTATCTTTGTGTTAGCTTTTAAAACCTGTTATAGCACATGTAACCGAAAACTAACCACTATAGGTCGCTTTAAAGATATGCAGCTATAATGTGCACTTGAAAGTTAGTCGAAAGCCAACCCTTTTGGTTGCGAACTTTGGTTATGTAGGTATTCTTTACACGCGGAAATAAAAAGAAATTGTTAGATGCTAGGTCTGGATTATATCGCGAATAACCCATTATTTCAATGTTTTGGGCATTCAAATACTCAGTCGTACGAACAGCAGTGTGTGCCGAGCGTAGTCTTGATGCAAGATCATCCTTCCTCTTGGACATTTTTCGCGAACATTTTACCATGTCCAATAACTACACAACTTTTGTTGGAACCGATTCATTCTCAAAGACCCAAACTGCCAACTTCTGCTTTCCTTCATAGCAATCATCACCTGAAATGACGTTGTACACTATATGAGACGATCCATTGTCAAAGCGATCCAGTGTATATCTGCACCATCCCACACGGTTTTCTTTTTGAACTGGAGTCAATTTGTGGGGAGTCCAATAGGCACAAAGCTTACGAACTATCAAATGTTGTATAAAATGGTGTCAACTGCTTTCACACCAATCTTTAAAGTAGCTTGAATACTGGCAGTAACATGTCGGTCCTCTTCAATCTTGTTTCCAATATTCTTTTCGGTAGCTGCCGTTTTTGCCTTAGGAGCTCGAAAGTCCTCATTTAAGGAAAGTCGACCACGCTGAAATGCATTATGCCACCACTTTACGGTAGTTAAGGAACACGACTTGCCACCAAACACTTGATTGATTCATTCACACATTCTTTACGCATTAAGCCACACGTGAAATTGTAAAAACTCACAGTTCGATATTGCTCTTTATTCAATTCTATGATTTCTTCGGGAAAGGGTTACTTTAAAATTATGTATTTTAAAAACCTACAAGTATATTTGACAAATTTCACTATAGGTAATTAAACTTGTAAACAACTAGTTAAAATGTCAAACTAAATTTATTTCAAAATGTCACAGCCTGCTAGATAGGCTCAACGGAAAAAGAACAGCTCTCGTATGTATAAACTAGCTGAACCTGCTGGTTATGGGCCACGGTTGGTTTTGCAGTTTTTTTAACAAAATATTAAATAAGTTATGTGGAGATCGAAGTTACGCTCACGTTATGGGTTTAGTAACTTTAACATTGTATGTTCAAGTTAATTATATGAAGAAGGTTAATTTCTGTAAATAGAGCATTTTAATCAAGAAATTTCTACTAGGTTTAAGTATTGCACAAATATTTAATTTTTATAATCACGTAAATTCCGATACTGTATCAAGTCCAATGCTAAATTTTGTAATAGCATCTATATATTAATTATAACAAATATTTGATTATTAAAATGAAATATAACATATTTAAGAGACGATAGTATTTTGAAAAAGACCAAATTATTTTTATTTTGTTGATGTTAACGAAGGAAAATTTAAGAAATATCTACGAAAAGAAAGAAAAGAAAATTTTCATCGACGTCTAACTTAGGAAACATACCAAGAATTGCAGTTACACACATTATTAGGTTTAGAACGGTTCCAGAAGTGGTCACTACCATCAACAAGGGTAAGGGGGAAAGTCTAGAAGCAATAGCATTAAAATTTAATCCTGTACATTCTGTATTAGTATTCTCAAATGCTCAATTTGCATTTAGGGTGCGGAAATATCTGTGGAAGAATTGTTCACGTGTCATTGATCTTCAGTTACTTATGGGTGACACTGAAGAAATGATTCAGTGTCAGTATTATAAAAATATTTTCCTGCTGAACCTATATTTCAAATAGATTTTTGTGGAAGGCAGTCGAACAGTAGTTCAAAGTTTACTAGTATCTGTATTGTTTATACATTGTACAAAATAGCTATTAGTTTAGCTAGCTATGTTATTTTAGTTTATCCATGAAATTTTGAAAACAGATTTACATTAAAATACTAGACCTGTCCCTCGATTTATTAATAATAAACGGTCGAAACCTAATACATGAAATTTCTTATATAAAATTATCTTTACAAGCAACAATTTGATAGTACTTTACTTCAAATTTAATTAGCAACGGGTTTACAATTCTGGCCTATGAACGAACAAACAAAATGTGAAAGTATACCGATAGCATTGCATTTTCCCTCAGTCTAAAAGACGGTTAGCTATAGGAAGCCTGTTAGGTAATAAAAACAATTAAGGTGTGTTATTCAGGTCCCTCAAAGTATTTCAAAAAATTTGTGTTTCCATTATCTCCTTCAATAGAAATTCTAGTTCAGAGCAGGATAAAGTTGAGTTTTCAATTCTCTTCCTTGTTCGCTTTATGTTGTGTCAAACAACAGACCCGACAGTGCCCACTATTCGCTTAGTATGCCGCAAAAGAACGACCAAAGACACAAAAGCTTTTGTTGGGGAACCAAAAATTCCTACTTATTTTACTGGGCCGGGGAGGCTTAACAAAACAATAACGTCTTTATTTTCGGAAATTTATTGGTATTAATTTCTTTCGTGTCTGAACCAAGAAACCTGTAAGGCGGAGCTCATTAATTTTTCTGAAAATTAAAGGCGATTCTATGAATTAAAAGCTCAGATCAGAAGTTTGCAAGTTGGAAATCGAGTAGCGCTCAATTACACAGATGAAAATGAAATCGTAAAAGGTTTCGATAACCAAAAGGTCTCTATTTGTAACCGCGTGTTTGTTGAAATTAGTTCGGTTGAACGAACACGGCGTGACATAACTGTAACGAAAAACCCTCTTCATCGAATCGCATCCGGTTTATAAATTATCTGGAAGCTGTCATTTCTAAAACCCGCAAATTCTGCTACGCAAAATATCCAATAAATTTACACACTGCAGCCGCCGCCACAGCGTATATCCCTAATAAGGTGAATTTGTTAGGTAGATAAATGGATTTACTAAGTGGCTTTTAGAGACTTTTTTGTTATTAAAACTT
>JABXWE010087260.1:0-13373 GCA_014611495.1 Limonius californicus
GTAATACTTGCTTTGATACGATTTAGTTCTTACAAAAACTGTTTTTTAAATGATGAAGCCGACAATAATAACAGACGAAATGATTAACAGCAACGACTGTAATGACAGCAAATGCAAAATACAATTGACTTCAGCAGTAGTCGCCGAAGTGCGCGAGCGCCAATTGACAATTTTCTGTCATCTCTGTTTAACGTACGTTACCCAAAGATTTATAGGTGATAGAAAAGGAGAATGATATGATTCGTTTGTCTGAGCTTATATGAAACATTGATCACGTGATGGAAATGATCCATTTGGAAGACTTTATATTCTTGTACAAACTCTTATATAGTATCAAGTTGAAAACTATATAAAAATAAGGAGTGTTAGCTGCAGAAAATTTGTAAATAGTCAGACCCTTAAAAAGCAACGTTTTATCGATGTACGTATAACTGCGTATAGTGGAACTATAGAGAGATTAAGTTCTTTAAAACAATTATGTCATTATTATGGTCATTTACCTACCAATTAGCCTAGGATATTGTTGTAAATTATTGTGCAGGTAGGTAGGTACGTTGCATTTTATAATTATTAAGATTAATAATGGCATACGTATTTCAAATATCGAGCTTGTACGAACATAAAAATAGTGCAAATATATGTACTTTGTTACTTTAACAGGCGTTTCATTTCCAATGCAGAAGCAATTTATTAACTCCGCTGCAGTTTACATAGCCTCCAAAATGTACCTGAAGAGTGTCGGCTGCAATTTACATACGGTAAAAGGTTACCCGTTGCAGTACACAATCGCTCTTTAGATAATAACAACTAGGATAATGTCGAACTCGAAGAAAGTAAATATTTTAGAATGAATATATTTTACCATTGTAACAAAATTATTAGTAATATATCTAAGAGAAGTGAGTATACTAGGCTGTAAGAACTAATAATTAATATTCTTTGGTGCACCATGGAAGGCATTTTTCTACCCGATTTCCTATCTTTTACGGTTTTGGAGTTTATCATTTTATGTTAGGTATTACAGTATCACGAGGTAAATTTTAATGCCGATTTATTTTATCGTACATATCAATTAACTATATGATTTTACCTTAGACCTTATCCGGGCTGTAGAACACAGGCACGCATTCAGTTTCTGCAATTGCTAAAAATAAACAACAATGTGTTCAATTACAGATTGTTTAACTGATTAATTTATTAGTACTAGAATTAAACGCGAGACTACTTGGACGTATTGTGCTGAAGTACTTACACGGGCAATTTATATTATCAGCTTTACAATATCAGAAACAGTTAAACTTAAAAGTAGCAGTTTATTACATGTTGTCTACTCAGTACTAAAATATAGAATATCACCGTAGGTAACTCTACTACAATGATAATGCTAATAGAACAAAGATTTTTAAAAGTATGTACTTGTGATTCTTGTTTCTGATATTACAATATATGAATATAGTAGAAAGAGCAAGAACACGATGTTCTTATCATCGAATGTATTCATATTTTTAAATGTAGCGTATTTTCAGAGAAAATTTTCACGAAAGCGAGATTGCATGAGAACAAATCCAATGTAAAATAGAAAGTTATACTAGTTAAAGCAATATATTCAAACTGGTATCGATTAAAAAACTATAATGAATGTATACCGAAGACTACACTACATTTTTCATTGAGCAGCCTATAGTTGTATTCGATAGTATTATAGATACTAGAGAAAGTAAAAGTAAAAATGTTCTTTGTTCCACTTTCTCCATATAACGACAATAATAATTTTTCATGGCCTACTAGTTTTTGGGGAAAATCTCCAAAATCGGGTTTTCAAATAGAAATCCTATATACTTTTGTCTGACAGCTCTACCTTAGATTCTTTTTTCACTTATGTATGTAAAGTATGGATTCGGCTTCCAATAAGACAAGAAAAGTCAACTAAGAAAATAACAAGGGCTGGCCATGATCGTCTATCATTTGGTTTACGAATAACAAAGAATAACAATTTTAACTAAAAACTTTCTAGTACAATTAGTATTCAAAGTAATCACTATTATCACATTCTAAACAATTATGGGCCCTCATAATTAATTTCTTTTAGCACAATATTTTTGATGTAATCGATTGACAAGCTGCAGTTATGTTGTTCATAAGTTCTTAAAGTTTGTGAGATGGCTTATTATACACTATATCTTTCATCATTCTCCCAAATAAAAAAGTCAAGGATTGACAAATCAGGTTATCTAGCGAGCCATAAATCTTTCTCTCTATTACCAATTCAGTTTTGACCAAATTCATGATTTAAAAAATTGTTTACGGCCGCGGCGATTGCATTGTGGGGTGGTAAGTTTCTTCCTCCCGCAGCTAACGGAAGGTTCTCTAAATAATTTTGGAATTTGTTTTATAAAAACATGAGATATCAATTGCGAGTTATATCGGCCTAAAATGTGATAACCGACTAGATCTCTCTCCACACATTAACTGAAAATCTCACTTGAGCCCGAGGTTCCCTTATTTACTCTGGATTATTATGCCCCCAGCAATTGGCATTGCGTCTATTAACAATTCCATTTCAATGAAAACTAGATTCATTGGTCCAAATTATGTGATATAGAAAGCCGATTCCTACATTTAAAAGCCAATTACACAAGGTTCTACGGATATTAGAAGTACTGACAAGTAAATTCTGCATTTACTGTAGGTATCTTGAAAGGTTTCATTTTGTGACGGTTTAATACTTTTAAGATTTGATACTCTTTAATATTTAACTCCGTAGTCATCATCATCATCATCGCTTTCTTTGCAATTGTGGACGTTTTTTCGCAGGGTTACAAATTTTGATATGAAACAGCAGCTTTGCGTTGGTTATTGTGTGACCTGTGAAAATATCACAGCTTATCCATTTGTTACTATAACTATAAATTTCCATTTCAGCAACTCCAAAAATGACGAAGCAAAATCTTAAAATCAACTGAAATCTGTTTTGAAAGATAGAAACAACAACGGCAAACATCTTATTACTCATAAGTTGTAACAAACTGCACTAAACAATGCAATCGTGTAGATATGAAATAAAAGATGATTATAGCCAACTCTTCTAATTTAATTATTTGACTTTTTTTTGTCTTATTGAAATACGAACCCTGACTTGTTATACAATGAAGAGATAATTTAAGGGAAAGTCGTCTGCTAACAAATATATGTGTAGAATGTTCCATTTGAAAAACCAAAGTTGGACATTTTTCCCAAAAACTAGTTGGCCATGAAAAATTACTATTGGCGCTATCTTATAGATAAAGTGGAACGGAAAAAGGTTTTCTTTGACTTTTTATTGTGTCTTTAATATTATCATAGATGTGGCTGGCTAATAAAAAACCAGCTACCCTGTATATGTTACAATCAAAGCCCGTTTTTCGTTAGAACTAGTTTTCTCTAGTTAAAACTAGTTTTTACTAAATGCTTTTGTTAAAACTAGAATTAACTAATGCTCAAAATTGAATATTAGTGAAAACTAGTTCTTACTAGACAAAACGCGTTTTTCCAAAGCGAGTCAGTTAAAACTGTTCCGACCGAGATTAAAGTTCATCGTACCTTATTCTGATTGGTCGCGAGACGCCGCCTGATTCGACAAGTGCGGAGAGGGGAATCCCTTTCCGAGCGCCGTCCGCGCGCTGTACGCTCGCTCCGTTCATTCCCGCTTTGTTTTTATTCTGATAAACACGTATAGATTGATTCGAGCGCAATTGTCATGGCAAACTTAAATGAGGGAACGCGATGGAAAGAGGAGTTTTTAAACAGGTTATTAGCGATTCGCGATCACGAAAAAAAGAGGATCACTTTTATATTATGACAAAAGAAACCTATGACAATTTAGTGGACGAAATTGAAGAAGCACAATTAGCTGTTCAGAAATCTCAAAAACAGAGAAGAAGACTGAAGCGATTTAAGGTAATTAATATTTGTGGAATACGAAAATTAGTGACAAGACAGGAGCCCATGAAATACTACCTGTATGTAGATGAAATTTTTGATATAATTGAAGCAGCTCATGTGGCCGTTGGTCATGGTGGTCGGGATAGACTTAAAAATGAAACTTCACGAAAATATGCGAACATAACTTTTGAAATGATACATATTTTTCTCTCTATGTGCGAAACATGTCATCGTAAAAAGAGTATGAAGAAAAAAGGACTTGTTTCAAAACCCATACTACATTCTGAAATGAACAGCCGTTGCCAAGTCGATCTTATCGACATGCAAACTCAAGAAGATCGGGGATTCAAGTTTATAATGGTGTATCAGGACCATCTGACAAAATTTGTTTTGTTGCGTGCACTGAAAAGTAAGAGGGCCGTGGAGGTGGCGTATCAGTTGACTGATATATTTTTGACATTTGGTGCTCCTTGCATCTTACACTCCGATAACGGCAGAGAATTTGTGAATTCTGTCATTAATGAGCTCGTTTCATTTTGGCCCGAGTGTAAACTGGTCCATGGAAAGCCAAGACACAGCCAAAGCCAAGGATCTGTTGAAAGGGCTAACCAAGACATTGAGAAAATGTTGGCTTCATGGATGCAAGACAACGATACTACAAATTGGTCAAATGGTATTCGGTTTGTACAGTTTATGAAAAATCGGGCACTTCATTCCGGTATTAAGCAGTCACCATACAAAGCAATGTTTGGTATAGAACCGCGAGTAGGGCTTATGACTTCGACTTTGCCTCGAGATGTTATTGAGGATATAAGAGATGAAGATGATCTCGAAAATGCGTTAAATAAAATAAATATGACGGATAGTACAGGTAATGCAGAAACTGAACCTGTAGCTAGTTGCAGTGGACAGCATCAGATTATTACCGGAGCCAAACAAAAAGACGCAGAAAGTTCATCCAAAACAAGTGGAGAATCGCCAATTGCAGCAGAAGCTGAAGCATCTACGACTGTAGAGTCACTTATAATACCACCAAATGGCAAAGATCTCGAAGTTGTAACAAATGTGAATCGACAAATAATGGCATCCAGAGAAACAGCACATCGAAACTTAAAAAAACCGGCCAAGAGAATGACATTGGCTTCAGATGCAATACATGTTCCAGTAGAAATTGGTGATAATGTAATTATACAAATCCCTGATGTCGACAGAGCAAAAGCAGATCTACCTAATATAGTCGGAGTGGTTCTTCAAAAGGATGATCAGGGTTTTCACAAGATTGGAACGAAATATGGAATGCTCGACAAATTATATTGCAGGTTTGTACCTATGTATTGCTTAAACGACCAGCCGCGCTCCGCTTGTATTGTCGTCGGGTGGGACGGCGGTGCGGCGTGACGGGTAGCGTCACGTGGCGCCGCGCTGCGCGCTGGTGCAATGTGACAGCTTCCCTTCTAACTAGTGCATTACAACATTTCACGTTCTGTCGCGCCGCGCCGGGCAGTGTGGCGCTACCTTAATTGTTTTATCATATTATTATATCGCTATTAGGTAAAAGCTAACTATTTAAATGTGCTTTTCAGGTCAGAATTCGACAAGTGCAAAGAAAAATTTTTGCACGAAGAAGATGTTCAGAATACAAATTTACCTTTGAGAACTGTTGCTAAGGAAGCAGCCATCGGAACAGGCCAAGGATTTATGCGCTGCGTATGCAAGAAAGGATGTATGTCAAAAAGGTGTCTCTGCAAGAAAAATGGTTACCTTTGTAACTCAAAATGCCACGATAGTTTGTCTTGCAATAACAAGTAGATCCTCATTCTTTTTTAATTTCAAGGTTGTTTGATTATTTTTTATTGTATGTGTATAACAATGTTGCTTTTTTAAATTTTATGATTGTGTTCTGTTGACTTGTTTGATTATTTTATTTACTTTTAATTAATATTGTCACCTTGGCAACTACTGTATGTCGATGTTCCCTAAAATGTTCCTTTAGTGTAAGATTATTATTTTTGCTAGGTACATGACTCTGTGTCCTAGATCTTTTTAATAAATATTTTTAAAACTATATCTTGTTTTCAATCCCAAATTAGTTTCTCTAGTGCTAGTTTTAACTAAAGCTCGGAGTGACAACTAGTTTTATCTGAAAATCAAATATATCAGTGGTAAATTCTAGTTTTGACTAGGTATTTCTAGTTTTAACAAAGGCATTTAGTAAAAACTAGTTTTAACTAGGGAAAACTAGTTCTAACGAAAAACGGGTTTTAACTGTAACATTATACAAATGGTTGGGATTGGTTTTTACCATTAAAAGTAGCCTGCAAATGAAGCAGACAAGCTGAAATAAAAAAAATATTAGTACATAGCCTGTGTTACATTGTGTTTTCCTTAGAAACGCTTTCATTCGTTTGAAGTTGTAATAATCTAAAGTAATATTGCCCTCATAGGAGTTTGTCCTCCTTTGTAGAAAGGATCTTGCAGGTAATATGGTACCTGCAGTCATCGGTATGGGACATTGATTCCTCCTCCCTTAGGATAATGCAAAAAAGCACACGGCCGTTGTAACTAGAAACTTTCTGGATGAACTATAAATATTAATAAATTGCCTATGTGAAATGATTGCGGGGAGACCCGAAAGCAGTTCCGCACTCTGTTGCCTCTCTAACCTTATTTAAGGTAGTTAGTGACGTAGCGCGCTAACCCAGGGGAACCGACGGTGTTAGGTACTTTCCGAGGCACCGTAAGTCGTAGAATTATTAAAGTGACGATTTCGGTCACCCGTCTAAGTAGGTACCACGTAAATCGTTCCTTAACTTGAATACTGTTTGACCAGTACTCGCGTTTGTCCGCAACGTTGCTTCTCGTGGGAGGACGTTTTGGCGCCTCGATTTTAATCCGCCGGTTCGGTGCAGATCCGTTTAGGCGCAGGGACGGTTGAGCGTAGCCGTTTGGACTTGGAATTTTTTTGAGTTTGAAGTAATATATTTGTATTTCTGTGATTGTTTTTGGAATGGCATTTTAAAGAATTATTAGTATATCCATAACGGGAAAGTGATCTACTTTAATAATAAATTTTTAACCTTAACAACTATGTTCTTTAATTGATTTATAAGCAAATTGTTGTCACTCTCATCGAAAGGAAAACGACCAAACAAAATAAATACACTAGACACAATATAAGATAATCAAAATTTTATTTAATTTTAATAAGCAAATATATGTGTAAAAGTGTTAGTACTTTTATGGAATACGGTGTATATTGCTTTGATTGAACTTGCCCGAGAAGCGAGGATATCAGAAGGTGTACAAATTGCTAAAATAAGAAGAAGAAGTGACTCAATTGAAGAGGCACTACTTTTTGGTTGGGATCGAACAAGTGCTTGGGGTGCCCTTCCAACGAATCTGCGCTAGTTACCACGTATATCAAACGAACGTAAGAATTCCGGTAATTAGTTGTAATACAAGCAATAAGTGAAAATTGTATTTTAGAATGGCGTAAAGATTTAACAGCGATTTTGGGCCATGCTGGACCTTTGGATGATTCTCTGATATGCATTAGATCAAACCCAGCCTTAAAGAAAACTGCCTGCAACGGAGATATTGGTGGTCCTTTAGTTCTCACATCCCTTCCAGCACTGATTGAAGTAGTATCCTGGGGTATACCACGTTGAGGAACGGCTGGTGCACTTTCTGTTTTTACCTGAGTCTGTCACTATGACTTTATTATGGAACCCGTAAAGCCAACTGTATAAAATACAATAAGCAAATTTGATTTCTTGATTGATTAAAGTGTAAGAGTTCAACAAAATACAAGTTTATACCAATTATTTCATGTATGTAATTCACAAAAATGTAAAATGTAGCGAGTGTAGAATTGTTTGACGAGCACGTGGAAATTCTGTATAAAATAAGTTATACACAAACACCATCTCCCAGTATCGCCTTAGAACAAAAAAAATTATTGTGACAGTCTGGGAATTGAATTTGTAAACTTGGTCAATCATGCCCTTGTAGTCGATATTGGTGGAAATCTTTTTGATAGCGTACCAAGTATTAAGCAGTTTGGTACTGAAATAAACCAGACAATAAAGAAATCAGGTAACGTATAATGACAGGCAATAAATGTGAGTTTTCCATTGATAAACTCTTTTAGTCTAAAGCTATGTCTAAGGTAGGGAAGGTATGCCCGTATAAAGTACCAGCTCGGCCGGTGGTTTGCTACTCAAGCGAAGGATAGCTCCCCTCACAAGACAAAATAGAATTAAATAGATTCGAAGGCAATCTTACGCAAAATATACTGAATTCCAAATGATAATGGTCTAGGAAGTGCAGGAATGAACTACAAAATAGAGTAGCTGCATGGAGACAAGGATATGATATGATTAATTAAGAAACTGCGTATACAGTAACTTCATCATGTATGCATGCCACAAAACAGAACAACGAGAATTGTGAAGACCTACGGGATGGAAGTTGGATAATGTGGTGGAAGATTTAAAAATAACGAGAGGGAGCAACGCTTTACTATGGCGAGATATAGGGTACAGTGGAGAACGGTTACATAGGCCGATGCCCTAAACAAACCGTGGCCCAACTTATTTCTAGCTACCGATATTTTTATAAAGACAATTTACAATGTTTTGTTCAAGTCAAGCCGAAACATGGGCGGTAGTTCAAACTGCAAAAGCAGTCTTATTATCATATTGAACAAGGTACTTAGTAGAAACATGAGTTGATTGACAGAATTACAGAAAAAACATAATACTCTTGAAAATACACATAGTTGCTATCTAAAACGCTATATATCTTACTAGTTAAGTACTAAGTACCAAGTACATGGGATAATACCTATAAAATATAAAAGTTATATAATCAATAATTTCGAAACAATTAAGCTTTTTTAGCCTACTGAAATGCTTCTGTCACTATTACACACAACCAATACAACAATAATATTATTTTTAATTAAAGGAAAACTTTAGAGTTTATTAATACCTTATCTCAGAAGATAAACAGTATTTATGTATAAATGAAATGTTACATTAATAATTAAGATAAGACGACGTAGAAAGAAAGTAATTTAATTTATTTATTACTTACGTACTTAAGAAATCCATCTTCAACCATGTCTGAAATAGCACATATATCTGAAACTTCCTGATTTGAAAAAAATAGGAAACTTTATTGTTATTGAAGCTATCAATGCCAAAAGCTGCATTATTATTTCCATTACAATATTGTTTGCAACTGCAAAAAACAGTGAAAGTTTCGTTATAAAATCGTCTGGAGAACAATATTTTACGAATTGTGGTTTGTTGAACAAAAATAATATGTATAGGGAGCATAAAAAACTGGAAATGTTATCCATCAACTTAGGTGGATTTTCAAGACAAAGGTTAGTGTTCTACAGATTTAAAATAAATATAATGATTTGTGACTTCGAAAATTAGGAAATTTTAGATATATTAATATATTTTAGAGGTAGTTTGCTGATAAGTGGAATTTTCTCGGTGCACCACGAAATACATAAAATTACCCAGTTTTTTTAAAATCATTATCTACTTCTTGTTTTCGAGACCCCAGACGTATTATTTACATTTCAGAGAGGTACATTTTATACCAATTTCATACAATCTTATACAGATGGCACACATCAGGTCTCAAAACAGGAAAACTGATACTCATTCAGTTTCAGCAATGGACTGATAAAAAATAAAAATAAATAACAATGTGTTCAATTAAAGATTGTTTAACAGATTAAATTACTAGTACTGGAATTAAACTCGAGACTACTTGGAAGCATTGCGCTGAAGTTCTGACAAGGGGAATTTACGGTATCAGCTTTACAATGTAAGAAAAAGCTAAACCTTATTTACAAGTAATAGTTTCTTACGTGTGATCTACTCAGTTCTAAACTATAGAATATCATTGTAGGGAACTTTAATACAATAATAACACAAACAGAACAAAAGTTTTACAAAAATGCGAGCACGAGTATTATGTATATTTGCTACTAAAATGCAATTTACTTATCATTAAATCAACTCATATTTGTAAATATGGCGCCTTTTTAGAAAAAAATCTTTACTTATCTTAAAGGCTGGTTCTATTTTGCTATTTAATATAAATCCTGCAACATACAACAGACTACGTACACGGAATGTAATATTTTTGCTGTTTTTAGCAAGCAGAACTAGATATTTGTATGTAAGAGAGACGTAAGAGATAGTCTTGTGTTCTATGGATATTACATTAGAACTAAAATAATTTTATATTGAGTAATCTACTATGGATATCTTCCTTATTATTAAATACATAGATTTCTTTAAATGTGTCTAAAGTTTTAAAAATGCTATTGAACCATAAAATCCAATATTGCGCCCATTTAATATAAGAACATTGTTACTAATATCCCGGAAACAGCTATCTTGAATTTAATTTTGACATCAGTTATACGTGTGCCTAATCAGAACAAGTAACTTTCACATGAAAACTTATTTCATACCTTTCGTAATTACGGATTTGCCGGGTATTTTTGCATACCGATTAAGATTATTTTCTCAGAAATGAGAAAAAAAATGTAAAAGTCGTAGAAAACAGTACCCGATCCTTCCACTCGAGAGGCCTCAGGTGAACTTATTAAAACGAAGCTAGGCTCTAACCCGCTGCCTTGATGAGTAACGTAATTTCAAAATATTGGTCCAAATACTACCATGATTGTATGCAGTCCTATATAGGTCTCAGAAATATGTGGTAGCGATTTGTACAGACCTTTTAATACCCTGTATGTTATTACCTGTTTTTCATTATTTTTATCTTTGGAAAGTTTTCATTTGCTTTAAAATGTAATAAACTAAGATGATATTGCCCTTGGTGGAGTAATTCTTAGAGAGTGCATCCCTAGAGGTATCCGCTCGCGGGTCGCTGTGCTCGACAACTATTTGCTCGCCAAGCCAGTTGGTCTCAGAATAATTATATGCTCTACAATTTGCTCTTAAAATAATGTATTATATATAGGCATTTCTATTCTGTTAATTTCAGCTCTATTTTCTAGATTTTCTGGGCGTAAGATACATTTCTTGAATATCAGTGTATTTCCAAATCTTATTTTGATTTAAAAAATTGATTAAGAATCTTATCTCACTATCACAAACAGGAAATTAAAACGTTTATGAAAAATAACCGGTGCTTCATAAAACTTGCTCAATCACAGTTTGCAGACAACTTGACAGTTTAGTACTTAAGTGCTTCATATCAGTAATTCGTGTTAAACTAAAAATTTAGTAACAATCGTTGTCGGTTATCGCATTTAAAAAACAGAAATATATACCATGAGTTATTTGGTTTTAATCTGTTTGTTACAATAGCATTTAATTATTTGGTCTTTGTTGAGGTTTTTATGAAACTGTTGTTTTAATACTGTACCTAAATGTATACCCTTGTTAAAATTCAATAAATCTCACCCTACTCGAGATAATTATATAATGAAAAATCGAGTTGTTGTGAAAATTTGGGAATGTCGTACTATATGGAATAAATTCGTAGAATATATTCAGGACAACAAGAAAATAAAAAAAATAGTGTTAATCAGTAAGATTATATTTTAATAACAATAACAGACTCAATTTCAACAGGATTTATTTACATCTTGTGCTTTATACGTTTTTCGACATTTTACATGCCATTTTCAAACAGCACACTGGATCTTCATTTCGGACTTGGCTCTGGTCTTCTTTTCCAAAACTTCTAATGGCTGGGAATTTTTGAGTTCAATTTGCTCATTCATTAAAGATGTGTGTTTGTGAATTTGAAAGGCCTCTAGTATATGCAATTTACGTTTATCATCACAGAAGTGTAAAATTGTAATTATATTATTTATTGTCAATGTACGATTGTGTGTCTAAAATGTGATTTTATGGCACCAGTGCTAAAAGTAATTTGCTTTTAGCACTAGTTCTAAAAGTAAATGACGTGATTTACTATTAACACTGGTGCAGTATGACAAAAAAAATTAAAAAATTTTAAATCAAAGGAATATTTATTTGGCCGTAACCGAGTTGCGCCACGAAAAGGACAGTGATACAAGTATTTCTTAAGTAGGGATTACGATGGGCATTATAATAGCTTATCTGATTACCTATGGGGATATGGTTAGGAGCATGACCTTTCTAACTACCTCGTTACATTAAGAATCTCGGAAGGTATTCCTGGTTATTAACAAAAAAAAATCATAGTGAAAAACATTAAACACATTTATTTTAGAAATCATACATACATACATCAAATTATTACTTAGCATTTGGTGAATAGTTATAGCTAATTTGTTTTACATAACTAAATCTAGACATTGCATTGCTATTATATTCTAACATTTTCTTTTCCAAATGTGACTGCCTTTTTCTGAATTCACTTCTAACTGCTTTGATACCATTGCCGGCGCTTCATACATATTTTTCCTGATGCAGTGGATGTCTTCTGCGGATAATTCGGTGGCATGATCTGCATTGTGTTTGACATCTTGACGTATGAGTTTAGCAGGTTTTTCACACAGGTCCTCCATCGTGTTCCGCTTAACGGAATTGCTAATTACTTGCCTCGAAATAGTGCTATCTTCATCATGATTGATTCTCCGTGAGTAAAAACCCCTTCCTGTGATTCATTGGTATAACTTAGCAGAACATTGTTTTTTAGTGCACTTCCACCTTACTTTTCCATCCTTTGATGCGTGGGCTTTGGAGAACTTGTAATTGCGGAACAGTAATAATGGTTTCCCCTTTTCACTAGACATAAACTGGGCCTCCATTTTTTACCAAACGATTTGAGATACAGCACTCAAGAACAGTGGCGACTCGTGATTTAAGAAAGAGGGTACAAGAAAAAACTTACCTATTTGTTGTACATAAAATCCATTCTCTTATTTTTCATGCTGGAAAAGACGTCTATGACGTCAATGTTATCAAAATCCGGGATAGACTGGACGAACTTCTTTTCTATTGATAGGACCGCCAATGCGTTCAGTTGATCTTTTTGCACGCAATTAACTTCCATCATTGAAAAAACGTCACTTTCGTCTTTGAATTCAAACACGCAATTACGCGAAAACAGTGCTCTAAAGTCCAAAGTCAAACGTTGACTGCAAATCGGGAACAATGTGCTCGGTGCCCTATTCGCCTGGTATATCGCGTATAGCGAAGATAACCGATAGGCAACCGAATCTTGCTCTACATAGGTACAAATCAGAGCGTTCCCCGGAAAATAGTTTTGAGCGTGTTACCCGCGCCTGTGATACGGAAGGAAAATTTGATACAATCGTTAAAATAATGAAATTAAAATAATGCACTGAATTACATGTGAATTTCTTTCTCTGTTTATCTTGGTGGTTGGGGGGGACGTGCCCTTGTGCCCTTTAGTACAAGCCGCCACTGCTCAAGAATAACTTACTGATACTGAATTTG